>JAQIWI010002737.1:0-11627 GCA_034698825.1 Deuterosminthurus bicinctus | reverse complement strand
ATTGATGTGAAAAGTTTTCAATTTTTCTTCCTCTCCCTTGTTCTACCATGAACCATCGACCCTTGCGCTCCCGTCTTGTACAGCTTACAGATAGAGAGACATACAAGCCGAATTGCAGAGGCGTTCTGTCCCCTTCCGCTTTAATTACGACACCCTTCTTTTTCAACTTTCTCAATTTCCGTTCCAATTTTAATCATGAATTTTTCTTCTTGAAATCCACTTGCCTCCAGACGTCCAATCCGAGATCACCCTCCAACTTTCCTCGTTGAACAATCCCATGAGACTTTAAATTGCAGTAGTATTAGGGATTTGTTCTTCATCGAATTCATTATTAAATGATGGTTCTAAACTTACACGAATGATGAGACACACTTGTGCAGTGCTCTCCGATAAATTGAGCAGCGAGATTAAATTATAATTTAGACTTTTTTGTGCACAGGCGTTTCTTTGCTTTCTTGATTTTTAGGCTTAAAGTAAGATTTCTCACTTGTAGGTGTATTTTGGGTGAGCTTATACTGTGAAATGGATGTGTATTACGTACAGACTTAGGATATTGTGTCTTTTTATTGCCAGCCTTTGTTCGTCGGTGTTTGTCTTGAATTCAGCAGCTACGAAGGCGCACTAGTAAAATTTTCTCAGGCCTCAAACTTATACAGTTGCTGTGCTAAATGCATCGATTTTTCTTTCGGTCATAAATGTGAGAAGACAGTTGATGGGTTTAGAGTTACGTTCTGAGTCATAATCTCGTTGTTGAGATGAACTATGGTGACGGGAGAGAGACAGTTGATGTGCAGATTTTCAAAGGATTCAGTGCAATAATTCTTTGTAAAGAGACACTAAGAAGGTATTTATCCACTACGTTACGACCAAAGATAAGGGCAGAGTTGTGGCTAGATATGATTCATGGTCGAAATATACATAACTTTTCTTCGTCCGCCTCCCTCTGTTCCAGTGGGCGAAATATCTTCGATGCTTATCGTATTGTGAGTTACTGTCCTGCATGTAATCTTCTAACGGAGAATGGCCAGATGGGAAACAGGTTTCCGGGTTAATATTAGATATGTATGTGCAGTGGTTGGCCAAGTTAAATATGATATAGTACAATGTGAGTGCAGTACAGGAATGATGCTAACATTTGTTTGTATAAATTGCAGTTCCTCCCAACGCTCCATTGGTGGAGTTCAATGGGACAGCCATCTACGGTGGGAAGAACTTGACCGTTCAGACTGGACAACGGGCTTCCGTAAAATGCACAAGTCGATATGGAAACCCTGCGGCAAGATTGAAGTGGTTTGTAGGTAAGTGTGCTCTGTGTTACGACAGATAGGACTGATGACTCTATTATGTGAAACATTGAAGAGTAAAGTGTGTACTTCCGGCACAACAACGAGATTCATCCCCGTGGAGATAACTAATAAAGAGAGAATAGTTCAATTTTTTTAACGTCCAATATGTACGATTGGTGTGTATTGTTACAACAAGGAAAGAATTGTGGAGAATGGCTCTTTACCTTTGTTTTCCAGTTTTAAAAGAAGGCCGGATGCGGTTTATTTGAGCCAGGGAGAAAAATAGAGAGATGTGAGGGTCCTTAAGATTCACAGTTGGGGGTGACAGTATTGTTAGGAGTATGAAGAGAGCGGTTAAAAAATCTACTACCTTTCAGTTGTGTTTTTTTAGAGTTGATCAAGTGACGCTTGAAGTTCCTTTTCCCCTCCTCTTTCCTTCTTCTTTAATTTCCTTCAATAAGCTGGATGAGGTACGCGTTTAAATAGAGATGGAGATTTTTTGTGTACTGTTTACTTCACTTTGAAGATTTTCCCCTTCGGGTTGAAAGATTTACGAGTGCTTGAAAGAGTTAGATTGCACGGGTACATATACTATACATGAGTTTCAATTATATCGATGCTTATAGGCTTTGTCTTTTCTTGCAGGTGATGAGGAAATTGTTGGGGTGAACCAAACAAATAAAACAGAGGAGGACAACCCAAAGAAATGGGTTGCTCTGTCTATCCTGGACTACACGTTCACCAAGGCTCACAACGGGAGACCCCTTCGTTGTGTGGCACTTCATGAGGCTTATCCTACCAAGTCGAGAGACACGATAGTTCTCTTGGATGTTCAATGTAAGTTACACAAACATCTCTTCCTTGTCAAGTGGCTGCTATAGTGTTCCGACTCAGTAGTTTGTGTTCTAGTGAGTATTTCCAGTGGCAGCAAAAGCAAAGGATCTAGAGTACTTGTGCATTTCTAATCGGACAGGGAGGACACACGGTAGAAGCGGAAGGACTCCATTTAAAATACATGAAAGCATGTGAAGGTTTAGAGTCGTACTAATTGCACATCAAAGAGCTGGCGGCTGGATGTATGTTAGTGTTCATCAAGCTTGAAAATGTAATGCGCACGTAAGTATTACCTCTGAATGTAGTAAGAGGATAGAGACGGAAGAACATGGTTTCCCGATAGAAGATTTTACTGCCATGTTTGACAGGACACAGAAAGGATGGTTGCTGAGGAACGATTAAAGGATGGAAGTCTGTGAATTTAACATTGCAAAATAATCTGGGCCGTGTACTTACAGTGCGAAGAAGGATGATGAGAGAAAGACGGCGAGGGAGTGAGAGAGAGAATGTTAGCAGAGATTGGCTAAAATGGCCTGTGTGCTGAGATATAAGAGGCATTTCTTTATGTTGTTGTAGCAATGTATGGCAGCCGTAAATCTTCCCACAGAGTTGTATATGGAGTGCTTAAGGATCTTTTCAAGGGAAGAACATTAGTTTCTCTTGGCTCTTCCTGGAACAAGTAGTAGTTTTCTTAGTAAACGTTAAGAAATCCAGGTAAAGCTCAAAGAGATTTACATTTCTCTCGTGTCTCTGCACATTTGGCTATTACTACGGGCGCACATGCAACTTGAACTGAGAGAGCCCAGGAGAGCCTCTTAAACACTAGGCATCGAGCTTTTTACGTCACATTAAATTTCCATTTTATTTCACTAGACCCTATCATTATGCCATACGACACTTGAAAGCCAATGAAAGAGTAACCACCCACGGTGCGCTTAGGGGAGGAAGAAGAAGGATTAAAAATCAGGCAAAGATAAGAGGCACACCAGAGTAATAAGGAGGTCATTGTGTAACGTAGGGTTCTTATATCCAAATCCAGCCGACGAAGAAGACGACGACGACGACGACTAGATAGCCTCTTCAAATGGATGGCTATTAGAGAACTAATCCCATAGTTTGCGTCATTTATCAAATAATGGAGACATCAGAGGGTGGAAGGACGACAGTCATTGAAGCATTTGCAGAAATATATGCACATTAAAATCTACCAATTTTTATCCCTCTTTACTTGGCTCAAGTCCATTCAACTTTCGATTTTTAATCCGCATGTACTTTGTACAGATCATAAATATTCATATGGACGTTTCCACCGTCATAATAATCCCTTGTTTCAACGCTCTTCTCAGTTCTTTTACGAGTATATTAGCTCTGCGGATTTGCACTGAAGAGACCCGGACATTAATGACGAATATGACTGCTAATGCTTGAGTGTAGTGCTTACATTATAACCAACTCTTTGATTCATGTTCCAGTAAGAAACCGATGAATTTCCCTTGTCACGATTGTCAGCTTGTATTAGCTGCAAGTATATTTTAATGCGGTCGTTGTAAGTGAAGTTAATTTAAGGGTCGTTAGGACCCACCATGAAATTTAAATGGTCATAGGATATCATAGGCAGATAATTCGTTCAGATTCCAGTCTTTTATTATGCTAACCATTAAGATTGCTAAGGATTTTTAGCTGACAAACTACCCGAGCACAAAAAAAGGGTGTGAGAAATAATACCAACAAGTATAGAGTGGCATTCAAGTTCGTCATGTCATGACCGATCAGATTAAGAGGTGGTGATTTATCGTTTATGGACAGTCGTATTGTGTGCTATTTCGTTGCGTGGAGTATTGTGTGAATCAGCAGAATTCTCTGGGCATTTATTGTTTCCATTAATGATGAAGCTGTGTGATATCTGGTGAATCGGAGACTTTGAAGGCTGAGGGATTTGACTGTGCCAGTCGTCATCATGGGGGCGTGGGTAATTATATTTTTGTGTGGGCAGGAATTAGCCGTGTGAGAAGGGATCATAAAAGGCTTCATGACCATTGTTATAATTAATCATGACGGACGTCGTTGAAAGCCTCAGTCGGAGATAATCTCGTCGGGCTGACGCGTTGGAGAGGATTCCTTTTTACACTGTCACACGAACGGCATGTTATGCACGTGTGTGCGTGGCTTATGAGGCTGATCATGAAAGGACTCGTGTGACAATTTTTTAGACGCTATATGACTCAGAAGACAAAGGAGTTTTGAATTGAAACCGAAGCTGTGAGTATTCCGTACCTTTTGATGCATAGAGTCTATTTTTATTGCGTTATCTCTGTCTCTCTTGTTCTATCAAGTGGAGTGAATTGATGTGTAATTCAACACGCGGGGTTATTATAATAGGAGCAATTTTGTGTACGGTGCATTTTACTGTGTAAGCATAAGCAAGAACAGAAGAAGAGTAGGATGTAAAAAAAACTCCAAGGGTAAAAATTGAAATGTTTTGTTCAGCTGGTTGAATTGAGAGTGAGTTAGAGAGGGAATTTATTGTGTTACAACCTCGTGTCGAATTTCATTGCTGGTGTGAGAGGGATTCATAATAATTCCGCCTTCGATCTTCCATACTATAATGACATGGAAGAATCATAAATTTTCAATGGAGTTATTAACATGTCATCGATTTAGGTGTTTGCTTCAACGGGCAGAAGACCTGGAAAGCAGACACACCAACCGCCACTTCCCTTTCTACACCTTTTCCTTTCATCATCCTATTTCCTAAAGTGTAGTAGTTTTCCCTACGATCCCGCTTGTCAAAATACACGGCTCCTTTCCACCAATCAATGGACAACAAGGTCTACAACAAAGGATTATTTAGACAGTGTATGTGTCTGCGCTGAATTTCATACCTTTCTGGCTTGTATAAGGGAATCAGTAGTTGTTTTATTGCACACACGTCCTCAGTCCCAAAACTAGTGCCATGTGTCAAATGTGGGATATTAATATTAATGAAGTTGTATGGTGAGTAGGTCGGTGTGTGAGTTGAGTAGCCAAGAATTTATAGTTTTTAGTCCTATCTCCATAGTGTGTAACATTTTAGGACTCATATTTCCGACGGGTGAAAGAGAGGAGTTGGTAGGTTTCCCCTGCCATTCATCATTCTACAAATAGGTCAAACCTTGGCTTCAGCTTTGAGAGAGGGAGAGGATACTTAATTAAATGGCTAATGAGGATTAGTAGTTTTGGAAGTTATTATTTCTATATACAGAAAAGTTTACCTTATTATCGTAAGCATTATCATAATTAACATACGTTTCCCCTTAAACAAGTTGTACACAAGCAGGGACAGAGAGGGCAATAACCAGGAGTGGGCAATTACAACAGGCTACATTTAGGTCAGTCTGTCTCATCCAGACGAAGCCATGGACGTAAATCCTGTGGGAGTGTCCAGAATAGTCCACATTGGTTAGGATGGAAGATATGGGGAGAAAACATGCCATGTAGACATTTAATTTTCCAGTTTTTTTTCTCTCCCCTCTCTGCATAAATTCGCAGAAGCTTTTTTTTCCATTTGTAAAAGTATGTGCATGCTGAAGAATGCAAACTTTTCGTTTCGTACACATTTGCACGGACTAATGGCTAACTTTTTCGAGCACCGGCAGTATGAATGCACTCGAGGACGGGAGATTTGTGAGTGGTGAAAATCTTGGACAAGTTTGCCAGTTCGAGAGATTTGGAAAGAGGCGGCTGTTTTAATCCTGTGGGTAAGACGGTGGAAAAGAGGATGAGTCTCCACATTTTTCCATGCATGAATGCTTAGGGATAATGCAAATTTTTTCGCTGCCCAAGTTTGTCCGTAGTGATCGGGAGGTGAGCTTGGGAGCATTAGAGAATCCTCTTGAACCAAAGTAGCTATTAGTTCTGCACTTATGCGCCGTTAGCATGTGTGTGATGATACTGGCACTTTTTAAATCCTGGTTTCATGTCGTACATGGTATCTGTAGCTTGCCTCCTCTCCTCCACTTCATCACGAAACAGTTTGGCCTGGGGTCGCTGGATAACGGGAGGCAGAAGCTTTGATGTGAATTTTCTCTGCAATGTCCCCGTGAAATCAATATTTTCCTCTATTGCTTCCTTAGTTCTTCGGCACAGTGACTGCGTTGTTGGAGTGGGCGAGAGAAAGGAATGGGATTCGGCGAGTTACTCGTCTTTGAACCTACAGTATACCGACCGACAGCGCAGGGGAATTGATATCTTGGAGGTGAGATTAAGTGGACGAATCCATTGGTGGAGAGAAAGTTGGGATCAAAACCGGAAGGCAGAATTTGATGTTTCATTTTTCCGTCGCTCGCTCTCTACTTCTCTCTTTCAATATTTTCCTGCTTCCAACATCCATGCTCGTGCGAAGGATAACGATAGATATGTGCCTTCCTTGGTTATGGCTTCTGGGAAATTGAAATGTTGAGAGAATTCTGTCAGATATTTCCTCGTCTGTGAAGGAAAGGACGAAGACATGTGTCATGAATCGGAAGAGTTAATCGGGTAGCGTAAAGTACTAGAGATGATTCCCAGAATTTCACAGTAATGTTCAAATTTACAACAACGTAGGACTCTCTCATTCCGAGAGAAGCAGCATGTGTACTTTTTAATAGTTTGCTCAGCAAGAGTCTCCCCCCTCTCCAACTTATTAATGTATTCCTCCCAAATTTGCTCTCTGCTTGATCATCATTGTAATCATCATCTTATTTTGGACTGGTTTTCCTCCCTTAAGCTGTAAAAAGTTGAGAGTCATTTGTGTGAGCAAATGGTAAGTTTGTTGCCTTTGGTGAGTGTCTGTCTGTTTGGTGGGATGTTGTTCGGAGGTGGTGCTTGAGGCACTAATGACTGCTTCGTTATTATTATGTATGCGTAGATTTTAATCCGATAGGCTTACTTGGTGTTAGCTTGCTTGGCAGACTGACAGACAGACTGTTCTTAAGTCAAGAATTTGGTTTGCAAAAAAGTCAATCCCTTATTTATGGGCATAATGGAAGTGAGTTGAGGTTGTATAGAGAAGGCGTAAGACAACACACACTCACACAGCAGTTCTTACAGAAGCTCTCAAGCTACTTATTTGTCCATTTTCAAAGAAAATTTCCTCGGGCCATTTGCATGGGAAGTAAGCTGCAAAGTGAGAGTGCCGATAACTATTATGTAAATAGTTAACCCCATTTCAACCCAGAATTTTCTTGAAAATTTTAACATCAAATAGCCCGACTAGGGTACTCAAGTTTAAGAAATAGACCAAGCAATGAGCTATCTAAATGCACAGCTGGACTTGACATTATAGTTAGTACATGATGTCAATTTTCACGATGAAATACAGGTGTAAGTTACGCAGACAATAATAATAATTGCTCACACGGTCGTGACGGCTTATGTCTCAAGTGCTGGGAACAGAGAGTTTGGGACGACTTTTTCTATGGCAAAAGGGCAGCGTTTCTCGTATTATTTCTTTTGTATGAGGAGCCGAAGGTGTGTAGCCAAATAGCAAATTACATTGTACTATGTGTGTGTGGTAAACATACGAGGATGTTGAGAGAAGCATTCTCATTCTTTTACAGCCGTTCAGGCTTGTAGTACAGTGCGAATATAGGGAAGCAAGGAAAACTTCGTAAGCCCTGCTTATTACCTCAGTTGAATGGGAAATGGAAAAAGTTTTACAATCATGGAACAAGTCTGGGTGAAAGGAAGGGATACACATACTACAAGCATATCATTCAGTCCAAATGTCTTTTTTTTTCAGTCACAGGCTCAGGCAAAGGGTCACCACTTACAATGAAATTCTCGTCCTCTCCATACTTCTTGGTCTGAACAGGAGGGAGACTTTATTTTTTATCTTGAGATTTTTGGCCCATTGCACCAATCTAAACTGCCACTGTGGCTCATCAAGATGGTCGGAGTGAATGGAGTTGTGTGGACTTGAATGGGGATTTCATTGCTTTAAATGTCTTCTCTGCCCAAAATCAAACTGAAATGTTGCGAATTAAACTTTTACTCACTTCCTGTGTGCGTGGAAGCCATAGCGGAAGCTTACTATTTCATGTCTTTCAGAATGAAGGAATACAGGGATATGAGGCGAGGTGTTGTAAATCTTTGAGAGACATACGCAACGAGAGGAAAAGGCCGGCTGAAAATGGCATGAGAACAGCATGCCGTCGTCATGAGTGTGCGAAAACACAAGGGACTTCTAGATTTGTCATGCAGGAGGCATTTGAGGAACGTTTTGAGGATGAATCATTGCATTTTTCGGGTATCAGCTTGGCATTTGCGAGGCTATTTATTATGCAGGACGAATACATTAAGAAGACAGGAGGAGGATGAGGATCTGGAAGAGGAAGCGTCTTCTCCGACGTGTTCCGAGTATTTATGCAAAGGTGCGTTTTCTCCAAAAGTGCGAAGGCACATGTGTGCGCGTCTGTTGTTGAGAACAGCATGAGACCATTGAGTCTTGTTGGGACGACGGACGCATCGTTTTGATAGAATTATTGCCCTATTCATTTATTCACAGAAGGCCTGTATACATTGTTGTTGCTGCTGTTGCTGTTGCTACTGCTTCTCTTGTAAAGTAGCGAGATGAAAAGATGCTAATCTAAGACATAAAAAAGCTGTGATAATTAGCATGCCCACTCACGTGCAAGACGTTTGAGCATAACCATCCTTGTTGTAGTTGTACAGTTGGGAAATAGGAAAGGAGTTTTCAAAGTGAAAGCAGATGATAGAATAAACTGCTACTGACATTGGCCCTGCTTTTGATCTAGTAAGTGATTTTCCCTGTCCGGCATGTAATCCGACTCGGCTACGTGAGCAATCCAGATTGCAGTATACAATGAGGTTAGTGGTGCTTGGAAGGAAGGCGCTCACGTATATGTGTAACATGAGAATTGCAACAGCGTTGAGGTAGCAATTCTCCTGTAAATGGCCGGGAAATGGATGGAAGACGGAACAAATAGCGTCTTCCCTTTACTATACTCCTTTGTCTGTAACGTTCAATTTCTCCGAGTTCTCCCCTGCTTTCTTCAGCTTTGTTCTTCTACGGCACGAGGCTTGCATCCCTTTTCCAAGACTTGCTACACTATTGTCCCGGGATTGCAGATCTGGATTTTAGTACCGCTTGGTCCATGCACTGTTGTCCCGAAGCAAGTTTCACGTTATTCAAATACGGCTTTATGTATACAAGCTGAGTTCCCATTTGTGCTCACATGCGTTATTTGTAATTCGCGTGTGCGCGTATGCATGTATTTTGCACGCGATTTCTTGGGAATAAAAATAGGATCTTTTTCTCCAGTCGGAGGCTAACAGAAAAGAGTTAATGGAGTTTTTAGTGACTTGGAAGGGATGCGCGTAGGAAGATAAAGTAATTGAGATGACCTGTTACTTTGAAGGAAATTGAAGATTTTTTAGCTAGCCAGAAGCAAGATGCTCTTTGAACTTGAAAATATGATGAGATGAAGCAATAATGATGGGGGTATATTGGTGAGGAATGTTGAGATGAAACAAGACGCATGTGTAAGCTCTAGAAGGGGTACTTCAAAAAAATATAATGATGATGTTGGGTCATAAATTAAGTCCGGTATGAGATGGATTTGTAAGAATCGACGTGCATGTACTACTGTTTCAGAGGTGAAGGAAATCGATCTTGATCAGAAAGCAGCTTCATTTCTCCAGAGGCTGAGGGTAATTTATTAGAAACTGAGAAAACTAAGACCGAGTGTGTGAAGGATATGTGAGCCTAATGAATTCTAAAGGATGAAGAGAGATTTAAAGTGTGACCTTAATTTGTTTTTGTAGGGGGATGAGAAAGGTTTTGTGCATTGCTCGATGATTATGCTTTTGCCAGATTGCTGATTAAGTAGGGGGAAGGAGTTTGTTAGATTCTCTGGATCCATCAGTGCTTAATTGCATGTAATTTTTCAAATATCGTCTTACATTAAGGCTTCAAAGGGTCTTCAACATTGTTCCTAATAGAATTCTACACTCTGTATGCATCTGTGCCTGCCTAGTAATATTCATCAGCAATTAAAACCCAGAAAGTTTTCAAACTTTGAGTGTGTGGTGAGGAGGGAAATTCTAGCAAGTTTCTCACCGACCTGTGACTAACTCGGTATTATAGTTTTAGAAGTGCGGAGATTTTCCTTTTCATTATTCATACATCCCTTTGATGATGATGATATTTGGGTGTGAGAGAATAGGCTCCTACCGTGTGCCTGTCCCATTAATTGTTCTCTTTAAGGTTAATTAAGTTGAATAAAGCGTGATTTAATTGAGGCGTAGCAGCTAATGTTTTAAGATCCCACTGGGTGCCATCAGATTCAACGGTGTAATTAATGAGACTGGTTTATTTCACAGATGCTCCCGATATAAGACTGATTGGACAACCAGAGGGAGACTTGGAAGAGAATAAAGACAGTGTGACACTCAAGTGCTTGGCGGATGCTAATCCACCTGCGACTATCATTTGGCGGAAGGTTGGACGTCCCGAAATCTTCAGCTTTCAGGTATCATTACTCGCCACTCACTCCTGATATAAGTCATTGGGGGTTTGGATGAAAGTGCTAATTTTGGATTGTGGTTGCAGGAAATCGTGGACTTTCGTCCGTTGGCCCGGCGACATGCGGGAACCTACACGTGTGAAGCCAAGAACTTTCTCGGTTCCTCCAAAGCGATCAACGTTGATATCGATGTCAAATGTAAGTCTTTGTGAAAGCGCGTAGCTCAGCTCATTCTTGTGGCTTGAAAACTCGGAGCCACTCTCCTGTAAACGTTTCCCTTGACTACGTCACGCACACGAGCTCATCATGTCTGTGAGTTTTCCCGTCGCCGCACCAGGCAACCAGGCCTAAGTGTTAGAAAAAGTTATTTCCCATTTTGATGTATGTAGAAGCTCGTGGGAGTGTCATGAGAATGGCGTCAGGGTGGAAGGTTTTATGCCTGGTAGGTCTTGTATATATTTGTCTTTCGTCATAATTTCACGTACTTACGAGTGAAAACTTGGTAAACAATTAAGAATGACTTAAGAATGACTGATCGTATAGAACTGTAATGTACATTAGATAGTGGATTTCCTGCGGGCAAAGAACAACAAAGAATCAAGTTACTAGCTGAATCGCACTTGGATAATGTTTTATCGTCGCAAGAAATTCTTTATCTGCCACCCGATATGCACAGGACGTGAATAAGGACACGAAAAAACGCTCCTTTGTCCACCTGTCAAATTACTTAAGGACATGTCAAAGTTGACATGTGAAGGACCCATTTAACTCTGCAATCGCCATGGCGAGTTTCCACAGGGAACGCTCAAGAGTTTCACAGTAGAGGAATCCAGTTTCTATTTTTTGGCTAAAAGTGACAATCAAAATGGAACGAGCAGGTGGAGGAGGAAAGGATGATGTCAGGACATGGGGTAACTTACAGTTGCAGCCAGCTTAATCTGTCATGCAATGTCCTTCTTGAACTGAAAATATTACATTTCAAAGTGTCGGAATGTGCTGCACT
>JAQIWI010002736.1:0-11628 GCA_034698825.1 Deuterosminthurus bicinctus | reverse complement strand
TTCTTAGCTGCCTTGGAAATTGATGGAAAAATCTATTTAATTGGAGGTGATCAGAGCAACCAAGGGAAAAGTCCATCATCAGTTGAATGCTACGACCCTGAGAGCAACTCGTGGACTTTAGTATCTGAATCCGTAGACGATCACGGTTTATTCGATTCCATTACAGTGATTGATGACCCTACGTATTTTTTGAAAGGCTGTTAAGTGTTTATAATCATTCTTGTACGTGTCAATGTAGAGTCAGCTTGACATTTTGGAATAAACTGCCTGCAAACTTGGGCCATGTAATAACATAAAATTACAACGAGATTAAAAACATACGTAAAATACGGCTTGGAGTTTTCTTATTATTATGAACAGAGAGGGTCCCTTTCAGTCTTGTTCTGCCACGGAGATCCGCTCCAACGCCTGCCGAGACATATAATACAAAATTGTACAAAGCTGCCTTTTTATAAACATTTTGAAATTCACATTTGTAAAGGGAACTCATACGAACTTCGTGCTCCAAGACGAAAAGAGAGGCTCCGTACTTCCAATTGGCTGGTATCCCAGTTTGGTTTTCTTTGACCACCAAGCCGCAGCAATTGATACAATCAAAACTACAACAACAAGCGGCATTATCCATATCATTGGGTTGGTTCGTCTAGAAATAAAAGTTAATTGATGCAATACAATATCCGCTATTTCATGTGTAAATAGAGTGGCTTGATAACTCACCCAAAAACTTCCCATTCCCGTTCCTCAAACGTTGGTAAATTTTCTCCGATGGCCGTAGTCACATTGATGAACACGCCTGGCTCCACTTCAAATACCACTCGCTTTTCGTTCAATGTATTCGCAACGTCTTCATTGTAAAACTCATGGAAAACGACGGTTGCGACCTCTTTGGACAAATCCTTTTTGAAATGATTTGTAAAGACCAAACTGTTCCCTTGTTTCAACAGCTTATAAAAAATCGGATCGGAGTCATTCAATGTCAATATCTTCATGTCGTACTCCAAGTTGGGCGTATTCACAACCACGTTATCGTGCTCTTTGGGCTTGACGAGAATTGAAATCGGAACGTGCTTGAAGCCTTCTTCAGAATCCCTTTCAATGTTCAAGTACGTTTCCCTCAATAGAACTTGCCAGCTCTTCAAGTCTTCAGAATTTGCGTCGGCAAGTGTTTTATCGGTGACTTTCACGTCTTCAATTCCAAATGTGATGTCCATTCCAGCCATTCTAACGGTTGGGACAATGACATGGTTGTCCTTGATGATGTCTGTGAAGTCCAATACTTTGGGTCGCATCGAATGTGGATGAGTGAGAATTCGAACATTGGCAGAGCCATTGGCAATTCGATAAATCGTCTCATTCGCGTCATTGCAAACTATAGAATATTGTTCGTGTAACCAGGAGCTGCAGTGAGGATATCGATGCGCCCGCCGGACCCAATAGAAACCAATGTTCCATTTTCAACTTGCATCACAACACTTGTCCGGGTGTCCTTTGCAGTTTTTCGGTACCTCTGGATCAGCCCACTCGTTTCAATGTTTTGTTTTAGCTCCATGACGTCACTTGAATTCACATTTCGAAGAATGCCAAATACTGTTGAGCTATGGTGTCCATAGTGACTAACTTTCAGCTGGAGTCCATCTTGGAACACAATGGACGGCTGAGTGTGAGTATGCGTGCCAGCTGGCATAAAAACCCGGGTAACAGGGGTCAAAAATTGTGAAAAATAGTCATTTACAACTAATCCATGTGGATGTGGTAAATATTTGACACCCTAAGGGTCAAAGTGGTCAGGGCGGCTGCAAAATTACTGATTTTATTTTAATAAATGCTTCCAATAATCAAACATACTTCAATTCCAACACGGATAGTCAAGTCTCGGATAGTTCAGTCTTTACGGGGTAGTAACCAAGCCGAGTTATCAAAAAGAAATTGACAAAACTGGAATATTTTGAGCTAACATCATCCTCCGCCTTTCATCATGCTCTCGCATAATAATCTCTTTTGCTATCAGCAAAACTCCTTCAAAATCTTCTTCAAGCTCGGAACGTTGCCCTTTGAATGGAATGCCTCGGATTCAACAGTGACTTGAAATAAGTCGGTAGCTCGAAAAGCCTGGGAGTACATTTTCTTTGCTATCCAAGTGGCAAATGCAAGCTTCACGGTCGCTCGCTTCTTTCACGGCAGCCTCTATCAAGGGTCCATTCCTGACAGTGATCTTACACGGCTACAATACGAAACTATTGCTTCTTTGGTACACCTGGCCCATCAGCCACCTATGATTAGAAGCTATGACACCATGCATTGAGTTCTTAAATCGAATGTACGCCGCTTCTCCAACTCTTGGCCGTGGTAAAGTCAAAGTCAATCTGGAACACAATTATTGAAATTTGTACACGAAGTCATTTTAACTTTTCACAGGGAAATCTGGTGGTGCAAAAGGGTGTCTTCGCTTTGTTCGGGTCTTCCCGATGTATTGTCTATTGTTGTGGACAACAAATTTGATTTCTCTGTTGAGGAATCCTCGGTCTGCTCGCTATGTCACATCTCTACTTCCATCGGATCTCATCAAATAGGCCCTCCTTCCTATGTCCATTATGTATGGATATTTCTGGGCATTTCAGTGGACTCTGGCCTATTTCCATCCAACTCTCACAAATGTCTGCCCTTTCATCATCAGCAAAGCAATAGATCTCATGAGGTCTAACGCACAATTCTCCCGTTTTTAACTATTATGATTATTGTGGCTAGATTGGGATATTTTAGATGTGGGAAGTCTACAAGAAGGACCTCCTCCCAACAACAGCGCTTTGCCTGTGAGGCAAGGAAATTGGAAATTCTACAGGCAGATTTCAATCAGATTTTCCGTTGGTACGTCTGGTATCTTCAGGTTATGTGCAGTTTGATTGTAATGATGGCAAGCTACGCCGCCGTTCGAGTTGAGGGACTGCAAAGAATACGGAGTGCCGTTGTCGCCGTAACCATCTTCGCGTTACTGCAATACTGGATCAAACTACTTGCAAACGTGTATGAGAGTTCTAAGGGAGCGTTGGAGGAATGGAAGCAAGCGAGTCACCGCCATGATGCTTGCTTTCGCAAGTTTCTCAGGGCTACACGACCTCTGCGTGTAGAAGTTGGTACATTCTTCTATGCCGACATCGGACTTGTGCTCACACTCTTGAGCATAATTTTAGAGAATACTATAAGTCTTTTAATGACAGCCTAAATTGACGTATTATCCCAAAACTTTGGCAAAAAAGGTTAACTTGTTCAGCCATTTGTAAAGTTTGCGACTGACTGTAATTTTGCGGAGGTTTCAGAAAAGCTGGCAGTTACTGTTTCCAAATGCAGCAGCAGGGAACGGATTCTCCATTTTGGCATTTAGCTTCAACGCACTACCGACAATCGGGCACATTGTGGCGTCACCTGGCGACCAGAGCGAACAAGCTGAGCAGCTCTAAGTTTCGTGATCGTTGTTGTGTATTTGCAATTTTTCGGTCGTTTTAATGGGACCTGATTTGGTTTCAATTCTGCACTAATTTTGAGGTTTTTAAAATAAAACTAAATTATGTATGAGCTTATGCAAAAGATGTCTGTATAACCGACACTTAATATCTTCTTCTTCTATAAATATATAACAGAAAAAAATAAAATATAAAAATAAATCACAGAATTTAATGCACTCATTGGCGTAAGTGGCGGCAAGCTGCAATCATTATTTGAGTTCCACGTGCTTTAAAAGTCGGAACATTTTTTATGAAGATAACACCGGTGATCTAATTTATACTTGAATTGATCTGTCTGGATTTCAGGGTTTTAATCAAATTAAAACTTAGAGTTTTTAGAAGTCATGAGCACGTCTGGTGAGACTGACAAATTTGTCACTTTAGTTGCTTCGTTGAAAGGACACGAGCAGGTTCGACGTCGAGTTCGAAAAGATGTGATTCAATCTGAATCTGCATTTCTTAAAGAATATATTGAGGATGGAGCCGTCGAAATCAAGATTCCTTTGAAACGACCCGAAAACTTGAATTTGATCCTCGAGTAAGCTCATTTTTTCACTTTAAAGCTTATGTCCCTATAGCAACATTCAAAGAGGACTCATATCGACATTGTATTTTGTTCTTATTATTATAGATATCTCTATGAAGGGCAGTTACCGACCTCAAACGAAATTCATCTGGAGAGTTTATGGAACGATGCGAAAATTCTTGGCCTTGTGAATCTTCAAAAAGTTTGCGTCGACAGGCTGACGGACACAGTTTCGTTGGATTCTTGGATTCAAAAACTGGAATTTTCACAAGCTGAAGGCTGCCATGAGCTAAAATCAAATGTTCTGGGTTTTTTAGACAACAATTTTGAAGATTGCTGGAGTAGTTCGGGATCTGCATCGCTCAGAGTAGATCAGGTTATGACTTGTATTATTTTTTAAACATTTATACTGACATGTTTGCACGGGTTGGAGAACTAATTCTTAAACAATATATGTAACCATTTGAATTTCTAGATGGTTCAAGTCCTACAGCTGTCACCTGTCAAGAAAAACGTTACGGAATATAACAGGATCGTTCTAATCATCGATTGGATCAAGGTGAATGAGATTGACCGATGCTCGCAAGCTCATCGTCTGCTAGAGCAAGTCGATCTCATGAATTTGAACGAAAGCTCCATGCACACATTTTTTGATGAAGAATCAGCTTTACGGGATTGGCGCTCTGTTGCCATTTTCGAGAGAGCCATTAGACTGAAAAAAATCGAAGAAGCAGCAAAGCATTTGGACACAGTTCGTGGTCAACCTGATGAGAGCGAACTGATCGAAGCTGATCCTCACGCAGCTGAAAAGTTCAAAGACCGGCTGATTATCGACATCAAGCAGGAAGTAGCTTCTGAAGACTCTTCTCATGCAGAAGATGCTGAAATTCATAAGATAAATGAAGATTCTGCATTCAGGTTTTCATTTAAGCAAGATAATAGTTCGCCATCGTCGTCGTCGTCCATTTATGAAGAGATGGATACGGTCGAAAACTATGATGATGATTCATCCCCACCGAAGATTCCCAGATTGGGATATTCTCAAGTGGAAGCTGAGCCCTTTGCAAGAAATCAACGCGCGGCTGGGACTCAGAAACAAATTTTGTATTTGAGGCAACGTAGCAACGGTGTTGCAAGCTTGAGCTTTGTGAAAATTAGCGTGGATCATATATCCCAACCTCAGCAAGCACGGGGCAGTTTGCCAAAGTATATCCATGGGGTTCCCAAACTAATTTGGGTTCAGGAAGCTCAGACGCTGTTTTTCCTTGGAGAATTTGTTAAAAATGACTGCAAATTTCCCTCAGTAAACTACATTTATGGCAAAGGAACCCCTCAGTTGACTGCATTGCCAAAAATGATCCATCGGAGGCATGAATATCAACCTGTGTTTTTGAACGGAAGTATCTACGTGGTATGTGTGCTGTGCGTGTTGTTCATGGTCCAATTCAATATCTAATTGCAGTGAAACTAGGATGAATTTTTGTTTCCAGTTTGGAGGATCCAAGTCTCTCAGCTACAGCAACAACAACAGATTTTGCAAGGCTGAAGTTTTGGATACAACAGCTCCTACGGCGCAATGGGAATGGCAGTCAATCGCCTCTGTGCATCCTAAACGCGATCTTTACGCAGCTACATATGTTGATGGAAAAATCTACGTGGTAAGCTCGTTAAAATTTAACATATTTTGTAATTCTTGCAACAAAATGGCATTCTGCATTGTAGACTGGGGGTGCAATTGACAGCCCAAAGAGAAACAAACCACTTATCACAAGACATGTCATGTACTATGATCTCGGAGATAATCGGTGGCACCAGAGAACTCGCAGCATGAAAAAGTTTCGTTGCGGCCATGCTGCAATTGTTTACTGTCACAAGATTTACGTTTTTGGAGGTAGCGGGCGAAAGTATAATGAACCGAGCAAAGATCTTGGCAATATGAAATCTGCTGAAGTTTATGACATTGAAGAAAACAAGTGGACACTTATTGCACCAATGCTCAGACCGCGAAACGGAGGATGTAAGTTGAGAATCTAACTAGAATTTTTCTTTTGTCTGCAGCGAGGTTTTTTGCATTGTTAGTTGCCTTGGAAATTGATGGGAAAATCTATCTCATTGGAGGGGATCAGAGCAACGAAGGGGAAGGCCATTCTTCTGTTGAATGTTACGACCCTGTGAGTGACTCGTGGACTTTAGTTGCAGAATCAGTCGACGATCAGGGTTTTTCCGATTCTATTGCTGTGATTCATGACCCGGATTACTTTTTTAATGGTAAATAACTGTTAATCTGTTGTATGTTGAAATAACCGTGAGATTAATATTTTGAAATAAATCAAATGAGCAAGAGACTGCCGACTTGTTTTTCAGGAAATTTATTGGTATACAGTTGTGACGTGCGTATTATAAACTTCTCAGAGTATTGATTGTTGAAATGGATAGCTGAAATTTAAGAATAACATCAAAGAATTTTCGTTCTTAATTGTGTCCAAATACCATAGGAAATTGATTCACCATTTTGCCATCTAGCTTCGCATCATGGCCGGCAAATGGGAACATTATGGCGGAATCTGGTGACCTAGCGTACAAGTCGAGCAGCACTCGCTTGCTTGGTCGTTGTTGTGTACTTGCAATCTTTCGGCCGTGTAATGAAACCAAAATTAGTTTGAAATCTATACACTTGAGGCTTTTCAAATATTAACGTATACTTGTATGTAGCAATATAAAGCGATTTTTGTACGTGTACGTAGTGGGAATCAAGCTATTTTCCTAAATGACAGAAAGTTTAATGTACGCAGATTGGCTTGAGTGGCGGCAAACTGCAATTTATTTCATTTGTAAATATTCCAGCTCAAGTAAGTTTGACTTGCCTATTAGTTTGTTCATAAATTTCAACTATAATGCTGGTGAACTTTGTACTCAAGTTGAAATGGATTTCAGTCTTTTTTTGAATAAATTTGAAACATTAAGAAATAGAGTTTTCAATAATCATGAGCACAGCTAGCGAAAATGACAAATTTGTCACTTTAGTTGCTTCGTTGAAAGAACACGAGCAGGTCCGACGTCGAGTTCGAAAAGATGTGATCCAATCTGAATCTTCATTTCTGAAAGAATATATTGAGGATGGAGCCGTCGAAATCAAGATTCCTTTGAAACGACCCAAGAACTTGAATTTGATCCTCGAGTAAGTAAGCTCATTTCTTACACTTTCACACAACCCATGTCCTTAATAGCAAGATCGAGAGAGAACTCATATTGAAATTCATTGCCATTCTTGTCATAGATATCTTTACGAAGGGCAGTTCACTGTGTCGAAGGAAAATTATCTGGAGAGTTTATGGAATGATGCGAAAATTCTTGACCTTGTGAATCTTCAGAAAGTATGCGTCCAGCGGCTGACAGACACAATTTCATTGGATTCTTGGATTCAAATACTTGAATTTTCACAAGCCGAAGGCTGTCATGAGCTGGAATCAAATATTCTAAGTTTCGTAAACGACAACTTCGAACATTGCTGCAGTAGTTCGAGTTTCACATCGCTTACTGTTGATCAGGTAGGTTGAGATCTCTGTTATTTTCTAGACATTTTGATTCGCATGTTTTGTTTAGGGGAGACATTTATTAAAATTTGTTTTCCAGATGGTTCAAGTCCTGCAGTTGCCAACTGTCAAGGCAACCGCTACGGAATCCAACCGAATTGCTCTAATCCTTGATTGGATTAAGACCGATGAAGTCAAGCGATGCTCGCAAGCTCATCGTCTGCTTGAACAAGTTGATCTCATCAAGTTGACCGAGAGCTCCCTCCGCTTGTTTTTTGGTGGAGAATCTGCTTTACGGAGTTGGCGCTGTGTTGCCATTTTCGAGAGAGCCATTAGGCTGAAAAGAGTCGAAGAGGCAGCAAGGCATTCCGATTTAGTTCAATGTGAACTTGATGAAAGTGAACTGATCGAAGCTGGTCCCAATGTATTTGAATCGATAGATAACAGACTAATCATCAACATTAAGCAGGAAGTGGCTTCTGAAGAATCTTCTTCTGATGCTGAAGTTAATGAGTCGATTGAAAGAATGAATCCGGAAGATTCTCTAAGAGAAAGTAGAACTTGGATGAAGCAAGAACTTAGCCAGCCATTGCCGTCATCAGTTTGTGGAACTCCTGTTGATGATGATGATGATCCGCCTCCACCAAAGATTCCCAGACTAGAATATTCGCAAAACGAAGTTGAATCTTTCATTCGAAGTAAACAAACTGATTTTGTTTACAAGCAGAAACAAATTTTGTACTTTAGCCAGCTGAGCAGTGGTTCTACTAGCTTGAACTTTTTTATAATTAGCGCTGATTCAATATCCAAACCTCAACAAATACTGGCCAAATTACCACAGTGCATACATGGGATTCCTAAACTAATTTGGGATAGGGAAGCTCAGAATCTAAGTTTCCTAGGGAACTTTGGTAAAAGTTTCTGCCGCAAATTTCCCCCATTCAACTACATAAATGGCCAAGGGACTCCTATGTTAACGGCTCTGCCTAGAATGCTCCATCGGAGGCACCATCATCAACCTGTACTTCTGAACGGATGTCTCTACGTTGTAAGTTTATTGTTTGTGTTGTTATGATGTAATGCCTTGTCGCAATAAAAGCAGGATAAAGTCTTAATCACAGTTCGGAGGATCCAAATCTGTTATTTGCAAGAATAACAACAGGTTTTCTAGAGCTGAAGTTTTGGATATGACGACAGCTCCTAGGTACAAATGGCAATTTCACCACATTGCTCGTACGGGGATCAAACGCGATCGCTACGCAGCTTCTTGTGTGGAAGGAAATATTTATGTGGTAAGCTGGGTACCCGTATTGTATTGATTAAAATACGATTATTTAGAGTTTTTACAGTTAAATGTGAATTTTATTATGGCTTATAGACGGGAGGTGCGATAGACATACCAGAGAAAAGCGAACCTCTTGTCACGAATAATGCCGAATGCTATTTACCCGGAGAAAATCGGTGGAAAAAAATAAAGAGAATGAAAAATCGGCGTTGTGACCATGCTTTGGCTGTTCTCGGTTACAAGATTTATGTTTTTGGAGGCCGTGGGAACATTGATGGTGACTTGTCCGAAGATCTTGCCCATATGAAATCTTCTGAAGTTTATGACGTCCACAATAATATGTGGAAATTGATTGCACCAATGCTTAGACCGCGTTACGGAGGGTGTAAGTTTATAATCCAACATGCGTTTTCTTTATTTTTACATAAGTGGTGCTTAGGTGGCTTTTTTGTAATAGCTGCCGTAGAAATGGAAGGGAAAATCTATGTCATTGGGGGGGATCACAGCAACGAAGGGGAAAGCTCATCATCTGTTGAATGTTACGACCCTTTGAGCAACACGTGGACTCTTGTATCGGAAACTGTAGAAGACCAGGGTTTATTCGATTCGATTACTGTGATTGATGATCCTGAATATTTTTTGAAAGGCAGTTAGCTGTTCACAATTTTTTTTACGTATGTGAATTAAGAGTGAGCTTGATATTTTGGAATAAATTCTGTAATCAGAATATGAGTTATTTTAGTAATGACATTAGCCTAAGAGTATGATTAGTATACTAAAGGAATTGCGAGCTGCAGGTAAGAAGTATATATAGAAGGGGACGCATAGCGTTACAACAGCAGTATCCTTTATATTATATCGCAATGTACAACAATGGATTCCAACTTCCTCATAGATGTGTGATATCAAAGTGAATGCAACTGCACCCAGTTCAACTTTTGAAATGCTCAGCGACAGCATTCAAGTTCATTTTTCACACGGTCAACACCGCTTTCGTCAACACAACACCCATGATCCTCAGCAAATGTATAGACCTTACATTTTATGAATACAACACCCTAAAAGACCAGTGACGTGTATTCTAATTCCAAGACTCCGGCAAACTTTTGACCTTTTGAATGTCCAAGTGTAAACCGTAGGGCAAGGAATTCGATCTCTTATTTGCCATTTTGGCTTCATCGCATGGACGACAAATGGGGAGATTATGGCGTCATCTGGCGGCCAAAACTTACGAGTATTCGTTGGCATAATCGTTGATATGCAATTATCATGTTTTGGGCATTTTGTGGGACGTGGTTCGGCTTTAATTATTCTGATCCTATGGTTGTGAACATGAACGTCTACGGAGCTAATGTAGAAAGGTTTTTTGTGTAATTAATGGAAATAAAACATGACAGAATTTACTGCATCATAGAAAGATTGGCTTGAGTGGCGGCAAAACTGGATTCAGTGTTTGAGTTCCACTCCACGTGCTTTTTATGTCACAGTTTTAATGAAGTGTAGTGGTGAATGCCGTGCTGAACGTTGGAGTTGGACTTGAGTTTGAGTTAATCTGGATTTCAGGGTTAAAAATTGAAAGAAAGATTTTTAAAAATCATGAGCACTGAAGAAACTGAAAAATTTGTCACTTTAATTGCGTCGTTGAAAGGAAGTGCGACATGTCAACGTCGAGTTAGGAAAGATGTCATTCAGTCTGAATCTTCATTTCTCAAGGAATATATCGACGACGGAGCCACGGAAATCAAGATTCCTCTGAAACGACCCAAAAATTTAGATTTGATCCTCAAGTTAGAAAATATTTTCTTCCACTTTAACATACCCTATGTCCCATAGCAACATCCAGAAAGGACTCATATATCTAGATCGATTCTTGTTATATTATAGGTATATCAACGAAGGCCAGTTAAGGACCTCAATAGAAATTTATCTGGAGAGTTTATGGAACGCTGCGAGAATTCTTGGCCTTGTGAGTCTTCAAAATGTATGTGTCCAGCGTCTGACAGACACAATTTCGTTGGATTCTTGGATTCAAAGACTGCAATTTTCACAAGCCGAAGGCTGCGATGAGCTGGAATCAAATGTTCTCGGTTTTGTAAACGACAACTTTGAAGATTGTTCCAGTAGTTTGGGTTTTACATCGTTGAGTGTAGATCAAGTAACTCCATTATTTTGTAAACAGTTTGATTTGCATTTTTGCTTTGTGTGTAGAGGTGTTTCTAAAGATTCAAATTTGAATTTTCAGATGATTCAAGTCCTACAGCTGCCAATGGTGAAGACAACTGTTACGGAATCCAACAGGATCGTTCTAATTCTCGATTGGATCAAAGCGAGCGAAGCAGATCGTTGCTCGAATGCTCATCATCTGCTTGAGCAAGTTGATCTGACGAACCTGACTGAGAACTCCCTGCGCTTGTTTTTCGATGATGAATCCACTTTACGGAGTTGGCGGTCCGTTGCCGTTTTCGAGAGAGCCATTAGACTGAAAAAAATCGAAGAGGCAGGAAGGCAACAACTCCATGGTCAGCCTGATGAAATTGAACTGATCGAAGTTGATCCTGCTGCACTTGATACGCTAGATAGCAGACGTATCAAGGAAGTAGTCACTGTTGAGGACTCTTCGAATACTGAAGTTAATGAGTCAACTGAAACAGTGATCCCTGAAGACTCTGCAAGAGAATGTAGAATTAGGATAAAGCGAGAAGTTAGCCCGCCATTGCCCTCATCAGTTGGTGAAACTATAGAAAGTGTCGATAGTAATGAACATGGTTCACCCCCACAGAAGAT
>JAQIWI010002735.1:0-11633 GCA_034698825.1 Deuterosminthurus bicinctus | reverse complement strand
TTCTCACCAGCCCCACCATGTCTAAACGAATTTTAATGTCTAACTTCGCATCGAAAATCAAGTTCAAGATATCAGTGACTGCTAGCGTGGACCACGTTGCTATAAATACGGTCTCCTTTTACGGTGACAATGGAAGACCACAATTCATACTTCTTGAACGATTGAACTGGATTGACATTGAAAGGACAAAGCCTGCATCCATGTGTAACATGTTCCCCGACATGACCAGAAACTTCAATGGATTTCAACTGGTTGTTTCCAACTCGGAAAAAACGTTCCAAAGGGGCGAAATGGTCCTGAAAAATGGAAAGTATGAACCTGTGGCAGGGCTCTATTTTCTTGTGCTGTATCGAGTTCTAAAACCTCATTATAATTTCACCGTGAAATTGATTCCTTCTTTTGGTGACGGTGGGACTGGACATAAGTTACCAAATGGAACTTGGCTAGGATCTGTTGCAGATATCGCTATGGGGAATGCGCATTTGGGCATGACGATGTGTCAGAGTGTTTTAAGAAGACAAGTAATCGACTTTGCATTTGCAATTGCTTACGAATGGCTCACCTTTACCACCGGGAGGCCAAAGGGTGTTTACTCTTGGAGAGCAGTTTACATGCCCTTAGAGGAGACAGCATGGCAGCTTGTTTTGGTTTGTTTTGGCCTGACAAGTTTGGTAGCCACGATTTTAATTAAATTTCTGACGAGTCAGTGGGAGGTATCCCGTATTTCGCACTATATGATTGCGTCCCTGCTTGAACAAAATTGCAAGGTCAAAAAAATTCAAATACTTCGGTCACTTTTGGCCTCGTGGCTGATGTTTTCCCTGATAATGCGTACAGCCTATCGCTCCAAAGCCTTTGGTTTCTTGGTCTTCCCATCAGTTGAGCCCCTACCGAAGAACTTCAAACAACTTGCCCTCTCAGATGAATATTCTTGGGGCCTTAATTTCCTAAGTGGAACAGCATATTCCATCTTTGCATATTCTCAAGATGCGACTTACAAGAAAATTTACAGCAGAATGGAGCTATTTAACGACACCTATGATTGTTACCATCGAGCTGTAACATCCAAATTTGCTTGCATATCCTGGATAAGCTTTGCAGATCATATAAGAGTAAAACATTTTACAGATCGGGAAGGTCGGAGTCAGTTGGAATCGGCAAAGTTGTATAATTACTTTGTCCCTTGTGGTTGGGGCCTTGAGAAAAGGGCCATTTTCAAGGCCACTTTGGACAGAGCACTTCATATGGGACATGTCACCGGCTTGGTGAATAAATGGGAAGCGATGGACGAGTATAATGTAAAGAAACGGAGGTGGGACTGGGAGCGGGCTACTAATAAAACGGTAGAGGTTGATGGTCATTATGAAAATCCGAAGGGGCTAAAGATTCAGAACTTATTTGGAGGTATTTATTTTTGGGGGGTTTTTCTGGCTGTTGCGGTGGGCGTGTTTGTAATTGAAATCTTTGTGAATGTGTAAGTCGCAATCAGCGCGTTGATTCTAAGGCTGGTGATTTTGTATCGTTTAGAAAGTCGCCATTAGAGATATTTTATGAAGGTCTACAGATGTAATACTTCAGTAGCAAAAGTAAAGTAACATTTACAAAATGGATGTTTTCAAGTGGCTTTATTATAATAATTCTAATTCACAATCAATTAAGCACGAAGAACCTAAGCAACGACAAACTTTAAAATTTGAAGAGAAACAGCAACTTATTCAATGTGTCCTCCCACAGCAGTCTCACTGGTAAAGTATACAAAAAGACCAGCTATTAATTCCTAGAGCTACTGTTCTGAGGCACTTAGCTAATTTCATCAATTCTTTCCTGTCAACTGTCAACCACATCATTCATTCCAAGTGCCAGCTGTCAAAATTGATTCTAGAGAACGCATATTAATTTCGATTCCTTTCATTTGTTCAGTGCATTAGAAATATTAAGGTTAAGATGAATAATTTAATTTCTTTCTTCAGTTCATTCTTCAGGATTTGTTCACAGAGAATCGCTATTAGAGGAAAAATTGCACATTCTCTTTAAAGAAACGACGGAAATGTGAGTTCGTACTCAACTTTGAAAAATTCCTGCAACAAGCACAGAGGAAATCAAATAATTTATACTGGTCACAAGTAATGAATGCATTTGTGAAATATGAGGAGCTTACGCTTTGCAGTAATCAAAAATCTCCTGCTTGCTTTTTTCATCACCACGAAACTTGGTCACAGCCGCGGCAAATTCTGCACCATTCTCCGGCGTGATCATTGACAACATCTTTTTGACGACGGCAACCTTGAGCTCTGAGATGTCATACTTTTCAGCACAGTCAAGCAGGGCTACAATTGATACCTTCGAGGCAGCATTCAGGGTCCCTTCGTACATGAACGCAATCATGTTCTGTACTGTTTTTGGTTCAAAGTCATCAATATTAATCACATTTGTGACTGACTCATTCATCGGACTGTCCAACATACGTGCAAATACTGGGCTGTAAGCTAAGAGTTAGGTAAACAAAAACTTCATTGAAGAAATTGTCGTTAATTAGGTTTAAGTGATATCCTTTGATAACCTTACTTGTCAGCACGAGCTTGTGCGCTTTAATCTCTTCCGAATCACATTTGATGGAAATATCTGAGGCGTCCTTTCTCAGAAGTTCAAGTACGTCTAGCGCCTTCGTCCTCGGGATATCGATAATCCTCACAGTTTCCCGGTCATCGTGAATCTTAGCGATAATTTCAACTTCTGCTTCCAAAGTCAGCGCCTGATGTTCCCGGCCCCCGTTAGAAAGAAATTTGTTCATGCCGCCGTTGTTCTCACCTACAATTTGAGAACAAATATTTTGGCGTGTTTGGGTTATCCCCCAAAAATCCGTGATAACTCCTGCACTTTCTCCTGCAATACACAGAATATATTTACAATAATTTTAAAACATGCAGATATTTATACTTAACGAAAATTAAGATTTGTACCGCTTGAGTCGAATACTGGGTCAGTTTCCTTGTCATCATCATAAATACCAGTAATGATAGCACGAAACTTCATTGACCACTGAAGGTTGGAAACGGGAATAAGCTTTTTGGGCTCGTAAGGCTGCGGGCCAGCAGGAAATATCTGATCAAGGTCGAATTTCAGCGTTATGCCCAATGATTTTGCGTAACTGAAACATAGTCAGAAAGTGAGTCATGGAGGGAAAAAAAGTTGAACCATTTAGCTGACTTACCAGTCAAAATGAAATCCATCCAACCCTACGCTTTCCATCTCCTTCTGTCCTATCAGCATAGTAAACAATCTAGTATTTTTCTTAATGCTAGAATGTTTGGAGTGGTACTTCCTCTTTGCTTTTACTTCCATTGTGAAGACAATTGCACTCTTGTTGTGTTGCTTACAAACGGTTTAACTAATGATGATGATGCTGGAGTGGGAGTCCTATAGTTAATTCACCTCAGCAGCACTGACAACCAGAATTTACTGTTCTCAGCAGCAAAGACCTAAGCCGACTGACTTTGAAGATCCCTTGCACAGATTGCAACGACATTTCAAAGACCAGATGGGGCTATAACAAGAACGTTTCTAAGCAATCGTTTTGTGTCTTCCTGGACCCTCGACGACTCCGCTTGAATCAGAACGTTCGTAGTAGATGAAGGCGTATGGAAAAGCTGCAAGAATATATAAATGGAATATTTCTCATCGTTGCTGTATCTTAAGTTATTTTTGTGTCCAGCTGATTTAAAAGGTGTTCTGGAAGACACCCACTTACTTAGGGAAATTTGATTTTTAAGGCGACCACTTTTCTGCTATTTTTAAAGGTCAATTTCTGCTTTTGGGTCTTTGGAAATCTGCTTTTTCTGCTTTTAAATTTTGAAAATCTGCTCGGACGGAAAAATGCATTTTTTAGCTGATCCATTTGACTTTGGGGAAAAACTTTAGCGGAATATTCGTTAAGAGTAACAAAAGTAACTTCCTGAACCGAGATTTGGTCATAAAAATCATAGGAAAACCGTTCCAGAATTTTCCCCGAATATTCCCACAAATTTAGTTTCAAAAATATTTAAAGGCGAAGAAAAAAGATCAGCTTTCTGGTAGGGTTACACTGAAATTTCCCCTAATTTTAGTCAAAATTTTTACAAAAAATGGAAACATATTTCATTTTTTCAGGAAATTTTTTTCATTTTTTCCCGAAAAATCAAGAAAATTTCGAAAAATTTCAAAAAATTTCTGAATTCTGCCTGCATTTTTCTAATTCTGCTTTTTCTGCTTCGAGACTTCAAATCTGCTTTTTCTGCTTTTTCACAGTTCCAAAAAAAGCAGTTTCTGAGGTTTTTAAATATGGGGAATCTTTTAAATATAGCGACCATAGTTGCGAAGTTGCTCCTTCTGTTTTCTGCTTTTTCTGCTTTCTGGTCGCTCTATTGATTTTGTTCTCTTATGTCATCAAAGCAGTACGGTGGTGACAGCTCTGTAGCTGACCTTAAAACTCGCAGGACTTTCCTTAAGTAAACTGTGCATTGAGAAAAGTAATCCATCCATGACCACATTTTCAATGGGTGCGTTCTTCCTCGCATGTATAAATATTGACCTGAAGTGGTCACTTGGTATGCCACGCACAGACTTCAGACTAAGGCAATTTGAACGCACGTTCCATAGCAGTGATGTCGATGTCAATCAACTGTAATTAACATTGTTTCTACGTAACCTTGCTCTGACATTAGAGATAGGAATCGCTCTGCAACCAATTACACCTCACGCAAACGGGTAATTAATCAAAGAAGCACTAAAACAGCAGAATTGACGTAGACACGTGATGTTCACGGTCAAATGCTTTCTGTCTGTGAGGCTTTCTTTACGATGAAGAAATGGACTTACGGACTGTCATTAGGACTTTTGTTGCAGTTGGGTGCTGAGCACAGTTAATGGGGTTTGTTTAAACTGAAGAGGCGGGTACAAAATGAGGGTGAAAAGCAGTTCAGAACTTTTAGCATCAACACCTTGCAGACGCTACTAAAATAACTCTGAAGTAAATCTTTCCCATACTATGGAACACAAAACAACCTTAATTTTTGTGCTGATTATCGGAGTTACAACTCAGCATCCAATGCCGACACCGGTGGGGCCTTGAAAAAAGGGCCATTTTCAATGCTACTTTGGACAGGGCACTTCATATGGGACATGTCACCGGCTTGGTGAATAAATGGGAAGCGATCGACGAATATAATGTAAAGAAACGGAGGTGGGATTGGGAGCGGTCGACTAATCAAACGGTAGAGGTTGGTGGTCATTATGAAGATCCGAAGGGGCTAAAGATTCAGAACTTATTTGGAGGTATTTATTTTTGGGGGGTTTTTCTGGCTGTTGCGGTGGGAGTATTTGTAATGGAGATCTTTATAAATTTGTAAGTCGCAATCAGCTAATTGATTCTAAGGCTGGTGATTTTGTATCGTTTAGAAAGTCGCCATTAGAGATGTATGATGAAGGTCTATAGATGTAATACTTCAGTAGCAAAAGTAAAGTAACATTTATAAAATGGATGTTTTCAAGTGGCTTTATTATAATAAATCTAAAGCACAATCAATTAAGCAAGAAGAACCTAACAACGACAAACTTTAAAATTTGAAGAGAAAAAACAACTGATTCAGTGTATTCTCCCACATTCTTACTGGTAAAGTATAAGAAAAGTCAAATAAACTACTAATTCATAGATCTGTTGGTCTAATTAAGGCACTGAGCTATTCTCATCAATTCCTTCCTGTCAACCACATAATTCATTTCAAGTGCCAGCTGTCAAAATTGATTCCAGAGCTTGCATATCAACTTCGATTCCTTTCATTTGTTCAGTGCATTAGAAAATTCTAGCTTGAGATGAATTAATTTCCTTGCTTCAGTTCATTCTTCAGTATATTTGTTCAGAAGGCAAAACTTTTAGAGGAAAACTTGCATATTCTCCTTGAAGAACTGGCGGAAATGTGAGTTCGTTCTCAACTTTGAAAAATTCCTGCAACAAGCACAAAGGAATTCATACAGTTTGTACTTGACAGTTGGCACAAGTAATGAGAACGAATTTCTGGAATATGAGGAGCTTACGCTTTGCAGTACTCAAAAATCTCCTGTTTGCTTTCTTCATCACCACGGAACTTGGTCACAGCCGCGGCAAATTCTGCAGCATTTTCCGGCGCGATCATTGACAACATTTTTTTGACGACGGCAACCTTCAGCTCGGGAATGTCGTACTTTTCAGCACAGTCAAGCAGTGCCACAATTGATACCTTTGAGGCAGCATTCATGGTCCCTTCGTACATGAACGTAATCATGTTCTGTACTGTTTCAGGTTCAAAGTCATCAATTTTAATCACATGTGTGACTGACTCGTCCATCGGAATGTCCAACATACATGCAAATACTGGGCTGTGAGCTAAGAGTTAGGCAAACAAACACTTCATTGAAGAAATTATCGTTATAGGTTTAAGTGATTTCCTTTGATAACCTTACATGTCAGCACGAGCTTGTGCGCTCTAATCTCTTCCGAGTCACATTTGATGGTGATATCTGAACAGTCCTTCCTGAGTAGTTCAAGCACGTCTAGCGCCTTCGGCCTCGGGGTACTGATCATCCTGACAGTTTGCCGGTCATCGTGAATCCTAGCGATAATTTCAACTTCTGCTTCCAGAATCAACGTCTGATCTGTATTACGCACTTTTGCAAGATGGGTGTTCATGACGCCGTCATCATGACCTAGAATTAGAGAACAAATGTTTTGGTGTGCTTGGGTCATCCCCCAAACATCCTTGATAACTCCTGCACTTTCACCTGCAATGGACAAAGAAAATTTACAGTAATTTTAAAACTTCTTTTTTTAAACAAGATTTGTACCGACCGCTGGAGTCGAATAAGACTTCATGAGTTTCTGCTTTAGTGATGATAGCACGAACTTTCAGTGACCACCGAAGGCTGGAAATGGTAGGTTTCTTGGGCTCATGAGGCTGCTGGCGAGCAGGAAGTATCTTATCAAGGTCGAATTGCACCACACTGTGCGAAAGTTCTGCGTAACTGAAACATAGAAAGTAAGTCTTGAAGGAGTAAATAAAAAAAATCAACCATTTAACTGACTTACCAGTCAAAATGCAATCCATTCAACCCCACGCTTTCCATCTCCTTCTGTCCTATCAGCATGGTAAACAATCTAGTGTTCCACCTGTTAATACTTAATTGTTTGGAGTGGTACTTCCCCTTTGCTTTTACTTCCATTGTGAATGCGAAGACAAATACACTCTTGTTGTAATGGTTACAAACGGTTCAGCTAATAATGTTGGAATGGGAGTCCTCTCAGCAGCATTAACTCCCAGAGTTTACTGTTCTCAACAGCAAAGACGTAAGCTGACTGACTGTGAAGATCCCTTGCAAAGATTACGACGACATTTCAAAGACGGTATAGGGTACTAGTAATTACGTTAATATTGGGCTTGGCAATAAATAAAATCTCATTCTCGTATGATGTTAAGACCATATGGGGTTACAGCTGACGTTTCTGTGTAACCTTCTGGCGTCATCCTGGACCCTCGACGACTCCACGGGAATCAGTGTTAGAATACAACTCTACGTTGAAGGTTCAAGTGATTATGATGATGCATGTATTTTCTTGCAGCTCTCTATGATTAGGTCAGCACATTCGGTAAAAAGTCGTTAATTTTAATTACCCCATAGGACAATACTCCATTGGTATAGTATACTGTTGCTGTTATTCTTGTTTACTGTACTAAGAACTGAGACGGCATTTTGTTGTTAATTTAAGTTCATTTACTGAGTATGCCCAAACATTCTATTAATATTGTATTTAAACTAGTAGTTATTATTAAAGTCAGTGTGCGTGCATAACGAGCTAATGGTCCTGATCGTGATTTGTCTTATTCATTGTCATAATATGAGAAACAAATCATGAATCATAACAATCAGAATGCGCGTAGTAGATGAAGGTGCATGGAAAGTTTTCAGGAATAAATCGAATACTTCTCATCGTTGCTATACCTAGAGTTAAATTATGTGTCCAGCTGGTTTAAAAGGTGTTCCGGAAGACACCCACTTACTTTGAAAATTTTATGTTGTCTCTCTGTGATCAAAGCAATAGGGTGCTGACCGCTATTTAAGCTGACCTAAAAACTCAGAGGACTTTCCTTAAGTAAATTGTGCATTGAGAAAAGTAATCCATCCATGACCAAATTTAATATGGGTGTTCTGCCTCGCATAAATAACTAACCTGAAGTTGTCACTCCGTATGCCACACACACAGACATCAGGCTAAGGCAATTTTCATTATAGGTGAACGCATGTCCCATAGCAGCGATGTCGATGTCAATCAAATGTAATTAACATTGTTTCTACGTAACCTTGCTCTGACATTAGAGATTGGAATCGCTCAGCAACCAATTACACCTCACGCAAACGGGTAATTAATCAAAGTAGTACTCAAATAGCAGAATTGACGTAGGCACAGGATGCTCATGGTCAAGTGCTTATTGTCTGTGTGGCTTTCTTCATGATGAAGAAATGGGCTGTCATAAGGACTTTTATTCCAGTTGGGTGCTGAGCACACATAAACAATTTTAGTACCATCACCTTGCAGACGCGAGACGCTACTAAAATAACACTGAAGTGAATCTTTCCCACACTATGAAACATAAAACAACCTTAATTTTTGTGCTGATTATCGGAATTACAACTCAGCACCCAATGCTCACACCGTTGGACCCGAATTCCCTGAAACTTGCAAAGTTATTGCAATCGATTGTAACTACGCACTCGCCATCTTGCAGCTCTCTCATCCTTCACGACGGTAGTCAAGAATTTAGCCAAGTCTTCGAATTAATTATAAAATCCCACAACTCAATCTTAATGTCAACTTATATGTTCACTTTAACGCCATCTACGTCGCCATTGTTTTTCAAAAACCTCCATCCGTATGGCCACCACACATTTTTTGGCGAACTTGGTTCAATGACAAAATTGTCACCAAGTTGCAGTCTGGCTATTTTATTACTCAAGGATGACAAAATTAGTGACCTCCTTACCAAGTTTTTGACACCAAATCATTCGGAAATTCTAAAAAGAGACCATGATCAGTTCATTTTTCTCACCACGCCTTCAATGTCCAGTCGAATTTTAACATCAAACTTTGCATCAAAAATCAAGTTCAAGATAGCAGTGGCAGTTGATGTGAACAACGTTGCTATAAGTACGATATGCTTTTACTGTAACAACGGAAGGCCTAAATTTATGCTTCTTGAACGGCTAAAGTGGATCGACATTGAAAGGAAAAAGTCGGAATTCACGCAGAACTTTTTCCCCGACTTGACCAGAAATTTCAATGGATTTCAACTTATTGTTGCCAACTCGGAAAAGACCTTCCAAAGAGGCGCCATGATCCTGAAAAATGGAAAGTATGAACCTTTGACAGGGCTCTATTTTCTAGTGCTTTATCAAGTTCTGAAACCTCATTACAATTTCACTGTCAAATTGATTTCTTCTTTTGGAGACGGTGGACCTGGACTTGAACTTCCAAATGGAACTTGGCTTGGATCTGTTGCAGATGTCGCCATGGGGAATGCGCACTTGGGTATGACGATGTGCCAAAGTGTTTCAAGAAGAAAAGTAATCGACTTTGCATTTGCAATCGCTTACGAATGGATCACCTTTACTACTGGAAGACCAAAGGGTGTTTATTCTTGGAAAGCAGTTTACAAGCCATTTGAAGAGACAACGTGGGTGATTGTGTTGGTTTCTTTTGGCTCGATAAGTTTGACAGCTACGATTTTAATTAAACTGCAGACGAGTCAGTGGAAGTTCTCTAGAATTTTGCACTATATGATCCCATCGATGCTCGAACAAAGTTTCAAAGTCAACAAAATTAAAATTCGGTCACTTCTGGCCTCATGGTTGATTTTTTCCCTCATAATGCGCACGGCCTATCGCTCCAAAATGTTTGGGTTTTTGATCTTTCCAGCAATTGAGCCCCCACCTAACAGTTTTAAACAACTTGCCCACTCTGATGAGTATTCTTGGGGACTCAATTTCCTAAGCGGAGCTGCATATTCCATCTTTGCATCTTCTCAAGAGTCAACTTACAAGAAAATTTACAGCAGAATGGATCTTGTGAACGACACTTACGGTTGTTATCATCGAGCAGCAACATCCAAATTTGCATGCATTGCTTGGAGAAGCATTGGAGAACATTTAAGAGTGAAAAACTTTACAGACCGAAGAGGTCAAAGTCAGTTGGAAACCGCAACGGATTACACTTACTTTGTCCCTTGCGGCTGGGGGCTTGAAAAGAGAGCTATTTTCAAAGCTAATTTTGACAGAGCACTTCATATGGGACATGACGCCGGCTTGGTGAATAAATGGGAAGCGATGGACGAATATAATGTAAAGAAACGGAGGTGGGACTGGGAGCGGGCTACTAATAAAACGGTGGCAGTCAATATTCTTAGTCATGCTGATCAGCCGGACGGCCTAAAGATTCAGAACTTATCTGGTGGTATTTATTTCTGTGGTGTGTTCCTATCTGCTGCGGTGATCGTGTTTTTAATCGAGGTCATGATGGTCGCTAAAATCAGTCCGAGCACGAGATGGCTGGCGATTGTTCCTTTTGAATGGTTTAGGAGGTCGGCTACTAAAGATGTTACATCATGAAGGAGTGTATTTTGATACCAAAAATAAAGTACTCTGTGAAGCATTATCGTTTTCAAGTTGTTTTATTATAAACATCCATAAAATCCATAAAGCACTAAATTTTTACAGACGATATGATCTGTGCAGTGTTGCAGTGTTCAAACATCAAGAACAATTCAATTGGGAAGTTTTAAAAGGTGAAGAGAAATAGCAACTGATTGTATTTTCTCCCACAGGCTCATTGGCAAAGTACCTACAGGGAAAGCCTACCTAGGGTAGCACTTTGCTTACAACTCGGGAAAAGAATAGCGTCGTAGAAAAGGGTCGTTTAACTATTCCATTTCCACAAACATTAAAAAGTAGAGTTAGCTTTTAAGTTCTACGAGCGGAAATTAAATTATACTGACAACTCATTACAATTTTAAGCTTTCTAAAGTGCTCTAGATTGACATTAAATCGAACGAATAAATTATTTTCTTTCCTTAACCTTCAGAATGATATTGGATGGCTTTTAAGAAAATTTCTACGTGTACAATGCATACTCGTGGACTACATTAAAACTCAATATTTTGTTTCCTTGAAGACAAGAGATCTAGTTCATACAGACGTCACCGCAGGCACGAGTGAACAAATTGGTCATTAGTTTAAGTGTAAAATTAGCACCAAACAATTCTTAGGAGGTTTAAAATGTGAAGAGAAAAAGCAACTGGTTTATTATCTCCTCCCACATCCTCACTGGCAAAGTATAGGAAAAGGTAAAGAAACCACTAATCGATATGAGCACTGGCCTGATGCACTTGGCTTTCCTCATCAGTTCCTTCCTCTCATCCACATCATGCCATGATCGGCCCAGCTGTCGAAATCTGTTCAAACTATCTTCTGATGTTTTGGTTATTCTGTGTACTTCAAAACAAAGCCAAACGACCAAGCCCATGTCTCCTGCTGCCACAAACACGTACATCAGGTAGATCATTGTGTGAATTTCC
>JAQIWI010002734.1:0-11638 GCA_034698825.1 Deuterosminthurus bicinctus | reverse complement strand
ATCCAAATCCATGCCCATCAAAGATTTAGTCCCAATCCATAGTCCTAATCCCTAAAATGTTGGATTTTACACCCTTGCAAGGGACTAACATGTAGCACAAGTAGTAGGCCATCGTTTGGATTTCATTCATCTGGAAATCCGAGTCGTTGCAAAGAACGTGATAACGAGTGGGACGGCGTGTACCCTGCGGAAACCATTAAAGGATTTTAATGGCATTCAGATTTGATTTTACGGTTTGTTGGATTATTTTGCATTTTAAATGTTATTTTGTCCTTTATTTTCAATTCTTACCAGCAGGCCTTGATGGGACAAAAGGTTGAAATCCGTTTCAACTGGAGGCATAATGTCCTTGCCCACAACAGTGCCAGGTGGTGCGTTTTCTATCTGAAACGTCTGTCATCAACTCCATCCCGAAAATAAATAAACTTGAGAGGCTGCGCTCTGGTAAACTCTTTAAATTTGCAGAGAAACTTCTTCATGATTACATCCAAGCCTGCGATCACTTCGGTAGCCAGCACTCTTCCCACCCTTTTGTTGAGCCTGAATGTTCATCATGTAAGGCATCCCAGTGCGACAGATGATCGCAGTTATGGCAGCAAAACTCGGTGGTCCAACTTCAATTTCTTTCCCGTCTTCGTCTTTCTGAAAAATTCACCACAAATCCTATGAATACAAATTACTTGCCATAAAAACAGGAAAAATTGCAAAGGACAATTGCCTCAAATCTCGTAGCCCCTGGTGGTGGATGCGTCACATAAGCACCCAAACTTATGGTCGGATCGCTAAAAATGCAGAAATATTTCTTGTCCATCCCAGGCGGAGGCAGCACCACATGATTGACATGTGTCAACTTGCTGTTAGTTTTGAGCAAAATGTTCCCCAAAATGAAGTCCAGTCTCCTCGGCTCAGTCATATTAGGCCCCGCAACGCACTGCGTCAAAATCCCAACCTCCAACTCCGCAGCCTATTTCACGCGATTATAATCTTGACAGCCTTTCTCTGGAACTGCTACGAGAACAAAGAGTCGTTTCTCCTCCCCAAAAGCATTCACCAGAGCCCATTTGGACAACGTGGCGTTCCTGTAGAACTGAAAGTTCAATCCCCAGATGTCCCACACGCCGTTGTCCTGCTGAATTACAGCTTTCTCATTGCTTGCACCCTGAGAATAAATTCAAATATCAAATAATTTCTCCCCATATTACGGGATTCAATTTAGTTTAACTTACACCAAGCTTAGGTCCATAGCAAAGTTCAGATGGAGTAAGAACGCGTGCTTTAATCTCGTGCACTTTATTTCCATTTGGTAGGTAACTCCATATGACCTGAGCAGAGGACTATTTAGCAGCTGCAAATCTTGAATTGCCCGAGTTATGGCCGGCTCAAGCTCAGCTGGTTTCAATCGAGCCTTCTCCGCTATTTTTGTCACTTGCTTATTGTCGTTAAATTTCCGATTGTAACTTTGGCCGCTCTTTAGTGTGTGCAAATCTGGAATTTCAAAAGCAACTTTAAATGAAAATTCAACACTTCAAAGATCTTATTGGGGCTTTAATTTACTCCGCAGGGATTTTGGGCTTCACGCCGCCCTTACATTCAAGACAAGGCCAATTTTTAAGTTGCAGTGGTACCTGAAGAATTCGGGTGAAATAGTCCCACTCAGACATCTGTCGGCATTTGTATTCGAATGTTATCTGGCTGACTGGCTTGCGACAGAGCCGAACCACAACTTTAGTGAAGATTTTTCCAGGGTGCGGTCTGTAAGTCACTTTGATAGCTGAAATATGAAAACATTTTAAATAATAAGAATGGCAAGGAACTTGTTGACGGCTTTACTTTTCAAAAAATCGTTGACTGCGACAATATCTCTTGGCTGCCAGCGGGTTAAGTCTTTCGGGTGTGAACTGATGACGTCTCTCATGACATCCAGTACGTTCCCATTCAAGTATGTGGCTAAATTGGCGACTAAAATGCAAAATATTCAAAACATTTTAGTTGATTTTTCTGCAAAGTTTTGAGTCTACAACTTACTTTCAATATTCAGAAACGATTTCTAGCCATTGGCCAAAGGGAGCAGCGTGCTGTAGCCAGGAATACTGACAACTCCACCACCAAGTGGATGCGGTTGGACGGAATAATCCACCAAATCCGTCCGTCTCATCGGAGTGTATCGACTGATGTGAACACATCTCATCAAAAAACTGTAGATGTGCTCCAGCACCTTCAAAATTCTCCCGTGGCAACTTGTCCCCTTAAGGTGTTGATGTCAAAGGCAAGTTTCTCAGTGTTGACTCGCTCGGCCATTGCCGATATTTGGACAAGAAATCGCCCACCAGTTTCCTCTTCAGCCACTTCAGCCCACGTCTGTCCCCCATTGTCTTTCTGCAAAAGTCAACATCCCATGAGTACAAATTATTTCCAAATTAAAAAAAAGTAAAAATTGCAAAGCACAATTGCCTGAAATCTCGTACCCCGTGGTGGTAAACCATTGGCAAATTCGGAGGCAATGACTCTAGACTATTTTGTTTTCCCCGTTCCTCTAGGACCGTAACGCAGCAGTGATTTGAAATCTACTACTCTAGTCTACTACTATTACAGATAACACAATCAGCGGGCAACTAGTCCGGAAACAAATAAATTCACAATCAAAACAACCAAAATCCTCAGGATAATAACTCAAACTGACAATAACCAATAGCAAGAGACGAAGGGAAAAAAGCTAATTTGAATGTTCCGCTAATTTTTGGGTTGTAGACACATAAAGCCACACTCATGAGGAAGCATCAATCTTGCTCAATTCTTGGCCCTCCGAAGTCTTCTTCTACTGTTCCTAGAAGAGAGAAAGGCCACAAATCTTTCAGACATGAGACAACGCCGCCGACGGGGTAAATAGATCTAAAAGGGAAATTTTACCTACGCAGTAATATCAATGTCCGCCACCGCTCTACAGTTAGTCTCTCCTACTACAGAATTTGCATCCTCCTCTGCATTAGGTCGATTCAGAATCCCCCACCCTCCTCCATAGCTTCAATAATTTTGGCCTGCATGTCCGCTCCATTGATTCTACTCAGAGTCTTATCGTCAGCCAGCTTCGCATGAAAATCTTTTAAGTCCTCTAGACTTAATGACTTGGCAACTTTTTTAGGTCGCTCGAAGAGCTAATGTTCATCCATTCTGGCAAACTTGACCCAACGTTCACCCTCCTCACCTTCTTCAATGCCATCCGCGTCGAAGGCTTGCTGCATGAAGGCCAATATCTCTTCTTCGGTCACGGCGGATCTTTGACAATTGCATCCCGCAATCCACCCTGAAGTTTATTTTGAGGGACTGAGCCCGTGAGGAGGATGAATATTTGGGGAGAGCACAGGTTGAGAGCAGCCGCCAAAGTATTCAGTTCATCTCGAGTGGGACACAATTTGGACATGACATTTGGGAGATTGTGAATCAAAGAACGCAGGGCTTTTGATAGGCATTCGCCTCACGAATGTTCGACAGTTAAGGACAAGAATGTTGCGGCCGGCTCCTGACTGAATGGACGGATGTTGGAGAACTAGCGGAACAATATAGCATCGTTCAGCATGGCTTCATAAAAAGAGCGTATCTTGGCTGCATTTGAAGGGTGATAAGTGATAAACATACAGCAACTTCCTCACACGCCCCTTTTTCTCCGGCATCAGCAAATCTCCAGCGAATCTTGATCTGATTTCAGTAACCATGTCCTGCACATTAGTTTCCAGTAGTGAAGCCAACAACTGAGGTGCAGGCAGAACTCGGATCGGAAGCAGCTTGAAGAGAAGTCAGACAAGTTGTTGGGTCAAGTTATTACCATTACTGAACCGATGATTTCTGACCATTTTGGAGTTTCATGCATAGCGCTGAAGTACTGACTGGCTAGAGGTCAAATTGTCCACCACAGACATCAATTTAGCTTGAGAGCATCCTCTTGTGTGATAAACAATGTTTTTGAGAACATCAGGAGAGAAATCTAATCCCCATTTCAGAGCATGAGAGCTCAGCAACTTCTCCGGTCCATTAGAATTCAGTCGGTAGCAACACTCACTGAGGGAAGTGACATCTAAGTAGTATGATCCAAAGATTACCCAACTAGTTTCAGCCAGCCAGCTATGGAAGGCATTGGCAATCTTAGCAAATTCTTTCCTAAGCTTACCATTCTCCTCCTGTCTCGTCAGTTCCTTAGTCAAGTCCACATCCCTTTCCTTGATAATCTTCTGCAGATTCCTCCAAGTATCCTCCAAAGCATCCATATTGAACCAAGTGTAACGGTTAGGAACAACATTGAAGGGCTTGATCTGTTTGTACAGAGCTTCCAAAGCTGCAAAGTCCACCTCAGCTGATGACAATGAAGCCTGGAACTGGGCGTGGGCCTCTCCCAGAGCATGAATCTCCTCGATCCTAGTGCACCTCACAGGATCAGTCAAATCGTCCTCAGCATTCTCAAACTATGAGTTTAAGGCAGAGGCCTTCGTGGGGAAAATCAGATAAAGTTCTTCAATATGACGTAATTGCCCTTGCATTTCAAGGGGTCGGGCATTACGAGCCTCCGAGGCTTGCAAGATGTTGTTTCACCTTTGCTGTACATCCTCGTATATGCGCGAATGTGGGCAGTTAGTAGTTAGTCTTCCATTGAAGTAATTGGTCTTTCAGGGTACGAATGTTCGAGACACCCTCATGCTCAAATTCGAGCAGACCAGCGTCAAAATGTTCCTGAATAAATAAATAATTTTCTCATGAGATATTTTGAAATCAAGCACAACAATTCACACTCAGTCTTTTGCAATCTATACTACATCTCGTACTATACTCACATGCTTTGTCAGCAGTCTTAACAGTAGACAAATCCCTTCTTACTCTTCAGAACGAACATGGATCTCTTTATCAGCAACCCAATACACAACATCAGCCTTCCATATGAACTGCAAGTACGCCTGAACCTGCCAGCGGGCGTCCATTTCGGTCCCTTCCTAGTGACTTTCAAGGAGAGCTTCTGCACCAATTACGTCCGTGGCGAGTTCGCGGGAGGAGACAATTGATATGAATTAAATTGATCCAGCCCGTAAATCCCTGAAGTTCAAATATTTCTCATTAAGAGTGAAATTCTTATAATCGCATAATTTTCTAGAAAACAAGAACATCTCAGGTACGGTACCTGTATTCAATAAGGAATCTCTGCAAGTCTCAGCTGTCCAACAATTTATCTTATCTCGCATTCGCTATAGCCTGAAACTGTCCCCATTCCTGGTTGATTTCCTTCTGCTTGGCACCCTTTGTCCTTCAATGGTTTTCTTTGCTCTTGAAAGCTTCAAAGTCACACATCAAATCTTCATTCTTTTCAATTAAGACTTGGAGTCTTTATCCTGTCCAGCATCTTGACTGAGTACCGAAGGCTCCTTCTCACGTATCCAACTCAACTTCCGAAGCATCCAGATCTTGCTTCATCTTCACCGACGTTTCCTTCAGTGTGCAATGCTCTCCTCTGTTTCCCCTCGACTCCAAACTTCATCGCTCAAAGTAGTCCGGCTTTCATAAACAGCATTGACATTGAAGCTTGTAGAGGCTTCAGCCTGAACAGCCTGATGTGTCTTGATTAATTGCTTTCTGCTAAAAATTTAATGTCTTAATGTCTATGCATTTCTCTGCAGGTTAAGGGCTAATAGACAGGATGTAGAAACAATTAGTCTTCAAATACATCCAAATAAATATCGGTTTTAGCCAATTTAGTTGTCCATTGTCAGTTAGATTTAAAACTACGTTGAGTTTAATTATTACTTGCAGTTGCCTGTGTTTTTTCCTTTCACTATCACGTATGTTCACTGAACAATGAAGGGTCAGAAGTATTATTAATTTAAGCCAGTGGATTATGTGTCTCAATGACTTTCAAAACTACAATTTACTAATTATTTATCCCACATAAAGCCTTATACATCCCCTATTAAGCCCTATAATCGCTATAAACCTCTAAGCCCCTTGTAAAACCCTATGCTCCCTTTAAAGCCCTATGCCCCCTATAAAGCCGTATATATCCTCTGTGAAGCCCTATGTATCCCCTATTAAGCCCTATACATCCACTTTGAAGTCCTATATCCCCTATAAAGCCCTATTACTCCTATAAAGCCCTACATTCCCTATAATACCCTATACATCCCCTCTCTAAAGCCCGTATCATCATCATCATCATAATCATCTGAAGAACAGATTATTTTGTGCCGTCATTCAGTTGCTGTGCAAATAAAATCTGGATACGAACCTCAAAACCGATATTAAAATGCACTTATCTAATGAGCCACTCACATAGTTCAAATAAAGAATTCAACTATATTTGGATCTTTTTTATTGTCACCTTACAAGAGCACCTATATTTTCGGCATCAGAGTGGGCTACTGGCATCAAAATCCGCTGCAAATGCTGGTAAAACACACAAGATTTGTAGGAAATAAAATTAGTCAAGAAAATTAATACCAAGTGTAGCCAATTTGAAAAGGCAAAAACGCAAAAAAATTATTATAATTTCGGGGTTAAACTAATTCGTCAATGTTTGGTTACAAACAGTGGCCCTTAAGATTAATATCCAAATGAAAGGATACCAGCAGAAGAAGTTAATGTACGCCAAAATCCTAGTCTTACTAATTACGAGAAGCAAATAAAACACCGAAAATGATTTAGACAGAATATATAAACCGACTAAGAATTTTATGGCTTTATCAATATAGGATTTTGTATCCAAGTAGCACGATTTAGTAATTTTTATCGTAGCATGCATCATAAAAGCTAAAAGTACTAAATATATGTGCATTGTGAATAATACTTAACCATGTCAAATTGTCACTATAGATTCCTATCACCGAAATGTGTCAGTAAATTTAAATGAAACTAATTTTCTTTCTTTCTAACGAAACTACGACATTCCATCAAAATCTTGAAAACTTGAAGAAACGGAAGAATTAGTCAGGTCTCCAAGATTTCATCATCCTGTTCATCAGATTCTTCTAAGTCTCGGTTTTCGAGAAAAATCTGTTTCTTTTTCGTTGCACGTATAATTTCATCATCAGATCTCGCGTGCTCCTTCAGAAAATCCGGGAGATAATCAATAGCTTTAAATTCTTTGATGTCTTTTGGCCCATTGAATTTCAAACGTATGATCGAATCAACAGTAGAAACATCAAGTCTGAACCTCTTGACTGTCTTCGTGGAGGTGTAAAATGAGAATATCCTCTCTACCTAAAATAAACAACACATAGAGTTAAAATATTGAACAATGCATGGGATCCACAAACAATTTTAAAAGTAGACGAATACCTCCGCAGTGGAAGCAGGTGCAGTTACAATGTTCATTATAATTGTCTTCAAAGACTCTGGCCACTCAATCCCACTCTCCGGAGCAAGGAAAAAAGCCCAGAATTTTTCAGGAAGACCTGATTTCTGAACTGTAAACTCAGGGTGTTGGGAAATACGAATCTTGAGGTCTCTCCATAATGGTAGTAAAGTTTCGCTTTGATAATTCCACAATAGTTTTTTGTTCATTCCACGGAGACGAGTGTTCCCATACAGCTTCAGATCTTCAAGTTCTTCTGGCCACAAAAGAGGATCGAAAATGTCAAAGCCATCGGAAGGGTCTTCAGGAAATCTATTTCTTATTTCGCGAACTAGCTTATCAATGTATTCGTCGCGTTTGACGTATAATGAATTTGTAAAGGTTTCTGAATCTGTCTCGCTTGGATCAGAAAGTACTACATCATACAGTGTCATTTCTTTCGTTTCGAATTCTTCAAGCGTCATCACTTCCTGTTGAGAATCCTGGCTGACGGGCTTTGCATTTTCTAAAGTTTCGTTTAAATACTTTCCATTTTCCTTTCGCAGATCATCTAAATTGCTGAGAACAACTTCCCTTGTAAATTTTTTTCCAATAAGAGTTGTACCTCTAAATTGAAGCCCAAGTGAATACGGTGACATAATGTCAAAAATGTCAGTTGCAAAAGCCAGTGTCGCGATGAAAGACGAGTTCTTCAAATCGGCGGAAGTCTTTATAGCGTCATGTTGCTGATCCTTTTCAAATGAATTGTCTGTTGCTATTTCGTCAAGGGCTGCGACTATCGTCTTCCAGTGCTTGAGAAGTGATTCCAGGGCCCGTTTTTTACTGGCGACCCACCTAATTTTGTGGTACTTTTTTACCTCAAAGGCTGAGTCTCCCATGACATCTTGCTGAAGATGAAGCACACGTTTTTTCTTTGCTGATCGATGGAAAATTCGATAAACATCGTTGACAACGTGGTCGACGTGCAATAAAAAAGGTTCAGACTTCCATGCAGATTTGTGTGCATTTTCTAACTTGTGGGCCTGGCAAGGCGTTTTCATCAGTTGATGATCAACCTTTCTTTGAAGTAGCTCCCGAAATTTGAGGACATTGGAACCTGAATCGCTAGCGTACCCAACAAGCTTTTGAATGATGTATTGCTCTAGACCATCTTTTCGAATTTCTTTCATAAAAGTTTCGAATATTTCTTCTGCTGTCTCGCCGGGCACCTGCAAAACTCGATAAAGGGACACGCCCAACTTGCCTTTGTTGTCAAGAGTTTGAAATACGAAGGCAGCGGCAGGAAGAGTTGAAATGTCCGTGGATAGGTCAACGAGCAGCGCACATTCTGGTTGTTCTGTCTTCAAATACTCCAAAAAGTTTTTATGCATTGTGTTCGATATAGATGTAGTAATCAACTTCATACCCGGAGGGTTAGAGAATAAGTGGCCAGTGTTCACACCTAGGTAGTCGAGCAAGTCACGAAAGATGCTGAATTTGTAAAAAGTAATGTCCAACCGAACAGCTTGATATGTAGCTGTAAAAAGATTTTCCGTTGATTCCAGATATTTTTGGTATAAACCTCCGTGTTCCTTGAATTTTGTCAGAAGATTATCACCTCTGAGTCCTTCATTAAGTAGCTCCATATAAGCGATTCCAATTTGATGCAGAGGATTTTCTCTATGAGTCTTCAAAATCTGTCGGTTTTTAGACTTTGCACATGCTCCCCCTGTTCCTTGACCTGTCTTCATAATCTTGGTTATCCATTTTGATCCCGGGCGATCAAAAATAATTTCTTGTGAAAGTAGCTTATTACAAATCTTGCATCTAAATTTGGGTGATTTCACGGTTGGTGATGATCTAGTCCAACCCAGATATTCAAACCAGCTACAAGTATCAACACGTAGGATATCATGCCAGTCTATAACCTGTCCTTCAGGTCGCTTCAATCTTTGAATCCATCTATCTGGCTGAAAATTAGTGCAATCAGGCCAGTTAACAAGGGATGCGGCAGCCATTTCCTCTTCAAATACTTGCTGTGGAATTTTGGTGGGATTGAAAACCAACTGTGTTTCTATAAAATTCAGAATGACATTAACTTTTCTACTTAAAAGTTTATAAAAAAAGGCATTGGATGCATACCATCAATAAAAAATTCCTCGTCCGAATCAGGAGTTGCCGTAGTACTTGTAGTTGAGAAATCAAGCTCGTCGTTTTCATTAGGTGTTGGCACTTGTTCATTTTCGGCACAGTTTTGAGCTTGTTGAAGAGCGTCTTGAAGTCTTTCTGCATATACAAATGGACTTGTGATCCAGCCTAAAGTTTCAATGACTTTGTCCTCAGTGGTCACATGGCACTCATGACCAGGTGTAGTCGCAAAATCAATTCGAATCCGCTTTCTAACTGGCTGGTAATCTTCTATGCTGAATTGTACTCCATGCGCACAATCATTTTCCATCGCAGGTGTTGTTTTGGCTACTGAAAACATCAAGGGTTGAAATGGTTTGAACTGCCGTATGCCAAACTCTTCATTCGGGCAACGGGAAAGACCAACATCAAAATCCGGATTTTGTCCCCAGTCCCGAAGGATGCTTCTACCTCCTTCATGCATTCCGGTGTAAAATATATCAAAATAAGGACACCGAGTATATGGTGACGAACTTGTGACTAAAACCATATCTTGAAGATTCTCCATAATGCGTCCTCCCGTTGATATTTTAACTTTTTTCCAAATAGGGTTTGCAACAGTACCAGCGTTGTTAAGATCCAACTGGTCAAGAATTGAAGGCCTTTTGTTGTAAACCAGCATAATTCCTACAGGGTAACGGTCTCCTGTGGGAATTCGTCCATCAGCTGAATCAGCAGAGTCCGTTGCGAAATGGCAATCACTGAGGGACATGCTACGGTCTTCTACTTGATTTCCACCGATCACGTAGAAAAAGTCATTCGCAACTCTTCTACCGCCGCCTTTTAGTTGGCAGGCTACGGTAAGGTATCCATCGTTGCCCACGACGAGAAGTTTGTATTTTTCTACACCACTGATACCAAATGTTTTATCCAATTGTGTGTTGCAAATTTTTTTTAATTCAATGAATTGACGCCCCGAATTGGGAAAAACGGTCAGCTCATTTATCAGCAGCCTGCATTTGCCCGAAGACATGGTTCCAGTTGGAATCACACATGGACTGGCCCGGTGAGTTTGACAGTGGACAGAAATCCTGTATAATATAAAAAGAGTAATTAAAAATCGCAGATTTATTTCCCTGAGAACGTCCAATATACATACAATGTCTAGATGTGCATCGTGGGGGTTGATTAACCATGAACTGGAGAAACAAAATGTTACGGTGGGAACCTGGGTAAATCTGGAAAAAGTTTACAAGTCGGGATTATCGTTTAACGACAAACTAGCCTAATCAATGTTCTAAGGAACGCTTTGACATCAATTCAAACGGACTCAAAACCAGCTACTATAATTTTTGAAATATTGTAAATTGTTCTTCATTGCCAAAAAAAATGGTCGAAACAACATCACTTTGCCATTCAAGTATGCCGACTACCCGACTTTTTCTTCAAGTTACCCGACAATTGTCGGCCACTGCACAAGTGAACCGCCAACGCATTTTTTTAAAAAATAATTGAAAACAACGGCAATGGAATGCTTTTGGATTCCAATCGAATACTTTCAAACTTGTTTCAAAAATTATATTTTCGAAAAACACTCGAGTACTTTCGAATAAATTTCTAATTCCTTTGAAATCATTTCGAATTCTTGCAAAATCGATTGAATACTTTCCAAATAGTTTCGAATTTTTTTTTAATCGTTTCGAATACTTTCGAAATCTTTTTGAATATTTTCGAAATCGTTTCGAATACTTTCGAAATCGTTTCGAATACTTTCAAAATCGTTTCGAATACTTTCAAAATCGTTTCCAATACTTTCGAAATGGTTTCGAATACTTTCAAAATCGTTTCGAATACTTTCGAAATGGTTTCGAATACTTTCGAAATGGTTTGGAATACTTTCGAAATCGTATCGAATACTTTTGAAATCGTTCCGAATTTTTTTGAAATCGTTTCGAATACTTTCGAAATCGTTTCGAATACTTTCGAAATCGTTTCGAATACTTTCGAAATCGTTTCGAATACTTTTGAAATCGTTTCGAATACTTTCGTAAACGTTTCGAATACTTTGGAAATTGTTTCGAATACTTTTGAAATCGTTTCGAATAATTTTGAAATCGTTCCGAATTTTTTTGAAATCGTTTCGAATACTTTCGAAATCGTTTCGAATACTTTTGAAATCGTTTCGAATACTTTCGTAAACGTTTCGAA
>JAQIWI010002733.1:0-11639 GCA_034698825.1 Deuterosminthurus bicinctus | reverse complement strand
TATAAAATGATCCCCTTACTTCTCAAAATTAGGTGGGTGAACATGTTCCTCCATCAGAAAGGATCCCCCTGTTCGCATGTGCAATATTGAAGGGCATTTTATTTTCTTGTAGAGCACACAACGGTAAGATACACCGTCAGTCAATTCACGATTGCGTTCGAATAGAAAGGCCTTCACCTCTGCCAGTTTATGCTTGCGATTTCCGTCAACAAAATTGACTTCAACCCTCTCACCCATTCTGTGATCAATATGAAATTATGGGCTTTTTTTTCAATTTTAATTTAGCTGCTGCGTGAGCTCTGGAAGCTTACTGACTCGAGTGAAAATTGTAACAAGTGGAGGAGAAGGATGATTGTTGCAGGGCGAATGAATGATATTTGTGCTGTGAGATTTTCATGTAAACAAGCATTGTTGCCACTAGCGACTAAATAAATGAAACAGAATGCATACACACGGCGGGATTATCTCGTGTAACTGAGGGTCAAATGGACGGTGACAATGACAACAACAAAGATACAAAAGAAATAAAAACTTGCCCCGATATAGTGTTCATGATGGGAGCTGTAAATCGCTTAGTGTAATGGCTGCCATGGAGACATAAAGAGATGACATGCATTGGATAAATTAAACATTCATTGCGTATAAGAAGCCACAGCATTGCTTGGATGAATGCATTCATATTAAACAGACTTTTTTTTAATGTCATTTCCAATGACCAATGAGTTAATCAATAATTTATTAATTTTTATCCAATAGGACTCACTGAAATATTTGAGAGCTACCAGAAAAAACAGAAAGCACAGTCGATGATATTTCTATAAGTGGCTACATTAATTAGTGAATTTAATGGCCACAACTTCAACTTTGGTCAGCCGAATCCAAAGATCTTGGTGGTTTAATGTGCTGCTGAAGTCAGTAGAAAAAAGGTTCCAGTGTAATAAACGGCCGGACATGCTTCAAGGCGCCCTCAATTACTGTGAATACAAGCGAAAAAAGATGCAACAAACAATTAGTAGAGTTCTTTCTCTTGATAACAGGGTAGAAATCAAGCGGCTTCAACCGCTTAAACTGACCTGCTTTCGAGCGCTCATCAATTGAACGCGCCAAAGGCACCTCGTACGTAAATGTGGTTCTAAGATTCGGCATCATTTCCAAGCCGTACCACACTGACACCAGGGACATGAAGGGAGGATCCTCGGTTAGCTGTGTCAGTCCATATTCAAGTTTCAAGCATACAATCAGTTCTTTGAGATCTGAAATCAACGGAAAGCATCGTTTTAAATTTTCCTAACTTCCTGACAGGTCCCCAAATAAACTTGCAGTTTTCTAATGTTGAGCTTACTTTTAAGCTGGAAAATACTTGGATTATCACGTGATAGTTCACTCCACGGAGAGTCGATCAGATTAAGTTTCTTGTGTTTACTCAAATTCTCGCAAATTCCTTTTGGTATCCCAGTGAGAAAGCTGTCCATGCTGATGAGGTTCTTGCTTGGCTGTTGGACCTTGTAGTTCCAGATTCCAAGTCTCTCCAAGAACTTGAATGCTCCAACACTCCATATTCCAGATTGATCTATTTCACTTGAACTAGAACCAGTGAAATATAATACGCAGTCCAGTCGAAGGTCAGTGACATTGGGGAAGACCTGAGCTAAGCGTTTAATTTCATCTTCGACGGCAAATCCTCTTAGGTCGATTCTTGACACACTCGGAACAACAAAGAGGCCATCCCACAAGTTTTCTCTCAGTTGTCTGTAACCGTAGTTCTTAAGGCACACAAATTTAAATTCTTTCAATGCTGGAAAATTGTGTCCATGTCGGCCTCGGAATAGGTATTGAAGAGAATCGTCCGTATACACGCGCAAGCTGAGCTTGGTCAGCTTGGCTAAAACAGGAAAGTTACTCCAGAAACCCCCCAATTTACTCTTCATGGACTCGAAATCCAAGTCCAAATGCAACTCTTTGAGTTTGTGTTGGCTGGAAAACAATATTTTCTTCAGCCCATCCAGGGAGAGGCACCCTTTAGCATTAAAATGCAATTTGGTCAACGAAGGTGACCCCGTGGACAACAGCTGGTCAACCTTTGACTGATACCTCAAGACTCCTCTACAATCAAGGTGAAACTTAATCAAAGCCACAGCTCCGAGCTTCCCAGCCTTTGTCAATGCTCTCAAAACTTCATACGTAGCATCCAGGCATTCTATCTGAAGCGAAGGGGGTGTTGCGATTAAAACTTGGCGAAGAACATCTTCAGCCACATGAGGGCAGAAAATCTTCAAGGTTTTGAGGGACGATAAATTAAGAGTTTTACCGTCATCAAATAAATTGAGGCTCAAATACGTACGCTGGTTTTCAGGACGAGCCATTTCGAGAACCGTCAGACGAGACAAGTGACGGATGAATGGAACCGTAACATTCAGCCTTCTCGTGCAAAGTGTATTTACACACAGCCGCGTGAATCTTGTTCCAAAGTTCTCGAAAAATTTGGTTGCACGACCAGAATTTAGTGTCCAAGGCTCATCAAACTTCAATCCAGCAAACGGGAAATCCGAACTTTTCTTCATGCATTCCTCCAATTCCAGGAGATTTGTTTCGTCAGAAATGTTCTTGATCATCGTCGAGCGTTTCCTCAAGATTGAAGATGCTGCCTTATTCCAGAACTTTGAAGTTAAGCGACAGCTTAGCAGATCGATGATTTTCAAATGGCTCAGTACATTGTCCAGCACCTGTAAATAGTAACCATCAGAAGTATATCATTTCTCCACGAACTTGAAGGAAGCAAACAGATTCTTGCATATTTCACTTACGATATCTGTGGACAAAGCCATCTCCATGGGATCTCGCTCCATTATAATCAATTGGAAAGAGCTAATTCTGGGTCAATTGAAAAGGTTTCAACTGTGGATCTGTCCAGTCCACTGGCCTCTCACCAACCTGACAACCCTTCCAGCCTTGAAGCCTTACTGAACAACAGTTGCGAACCTCATCAGACCTAAAGTTAGTTTCCCAAATTGACCATCAATGTCAGATTATTCACCAGAAATTGACTTCTAGAAATAATTCACAACATGTAACCGAGAATAGTGCTTACCTCAGCAATTATATTTCTTTGACTTCCTAAGCTGTGTCAGATATGTAGCAAGCAATAAACCAGATACAACGCGGTAAAGATGACGATTTTTATAATGTAAATTTTAACAATTGGGATCAGCTTTATGAATACTTGAAAATTATCTGTAGCTACTGGCACTTCCACAGAATTTCAACGAAGTCCTTAGTGCTTGATTTCATCAACTGTCGTTTCTTTCTACAACACAAACGTCGGGTAACCGGTCAGTGCAGAAATGAACTTGTGGCGTAGCAACGACATCAAGAAAGCCAGTATTCCACAACACGTACTTCTCTTTGTGACGTTCTGATGACTGAGGGGCTTGTGAATTCGTGAACAAACGTTTGTGCAATGAGAGGTTTTCTGCGTCCTGTTACCCCCCGCATGTGCACCAACGAAGTAAATTGATTTTATCAATAAAAAGCTATCTAATAATAAGCTTTATCAAGCTTCCGAATGATTCCGAGCTTAAATGCACAAATACGAATCTATTCCAACAAAGGGTAATATTCTGTCTACGCCCACACACCATGAAATGCCATTTCGTTGTTATGATGATCTTACCAAATTGCCAACGAAGTTCATTCTGATCATGTTTTACGTTGTACAAACGACAGCGAGGATTTCGAAAGCCCAGAACAGAATTCTAAGGAGATTGAATGTGGGCAAGGGAAGGCAACGTTATCAATACAACTGGATCTTGAGTATGACGAATTGTAATGTAGTAATGGCAAATTATTATGGCACCGGAACAACTGCAAAGTGATAGGATTTATCGTGAGGTTGATCGATTCCATCCAGGCAAGGCATGCTGTCAAGTGCATAATTCTATCAGATAGTTTCTGCATCAGTTCAACAAATTTGTGAAGCATGTTAGTCAACTGTACAGCCAGAACACAATAAAGACTCCCATTTGCCATTATTTTCGGGATGAAAGCTTTCTCTGCTCTGTAACATCTTGTGGCACCTAGCAAATGTCACACACTACGGAACTAAGACGCAAGAAGCTTTCTGGGAACAGGTCCAGAGTTTTCTTGTATTTTGAGGGAAGGAGGTGTTCCAATCATAACGTAACAATCCAATTATTATTAGTATTAAAATTCAGTGTAATTACAAGATTTTCTAATCCTATAAACTATATTTTTTCAAGGCTGCCCGAGTCTTGTTTATTTTCCTGCACAACCATAGACATCATGAAGAAATATTTACAGAGTTATCTTCCCTCTGTAGTCCACTGACGCACGCTTAACGCCCAATCCAGTGACCTTGAAGAGGGCTCCAGGGTCGGATTCAGCCCTGAGCTGAGCCTCAGTTAGTCCAAAGTTGGCAGAGGTCACGTACAGTTGATCCAAATTAGGCCCGCCGAATGCCAAAGAAGTTAATTTGGAAGCGACTCCGGTGAAGTCGATCGTTTCTTTAAGGACCCCTGTGGTCGTGTCAATGTGAAGGATCTGTGGGTCAAATTTAGGTCAAAGGTCATTATTAGGCCATTTGGAAACTTTTTAATTTCAAGCTCGAAAAGTAAAATCCACATTTTCTTATATTATTTAACATGGGAAATTCAACTCGGCACAGGTCGTGACTTGTCCAACTTCATCATGTCACACGCTCGAAATTCGAAACATGGAAAATTTTGATTGAGTACGGGGGGACCCTTGGGAAACTCACCTTAGCTCCCATATAAACGGCCACAAAGACATTATTGTTCGCATTCGTGCACATGCCATCGGGCAGGCCAGCAATGTTGTGCTTCTTGAGGTCGAACAGGACTGACCTGTTTCTGACCTTTCCAATGTCAAGGTCAAAGTCAAAGACGTCAACAGAGTGGGCGAGCGAGTCAATGTAGAAACATTTGGAACCGTCGGAGGACCAGGCAAGGTCGTTGGAAATCCCGATTTTGTCTACTTGTTTTTTTAAGAGGCCTTCAAGGTCCAAACTGTACAAGTTGCCCCATTCAGGCTCAAATGCTCCGGCTGTCGTTTCGCAGCCCATTGTACCCAAGTGATGAATCATCAAATCAAGCAAATTTCAATTTTTCTTATGGGATTTAACATGGAAAATTTCAAGTAACAAAGGGACCACATGAAAATTTAACGTTTTTATCACGCCCTTACGTCACTAAATATCTCCCCACCTGCCCACAGTCGCCCCCTCGGGTCACATTTCCCATCATTCAACTTATTTTTCGAACGATCTTCCTCCACAGTGGCCAAAGTTTTAAGACTGCAAGGTTGACCCGACTTCCCGTCCCACTCCAGCACTTGCAAATCTCTCTCATGAGCAATCAAATATTTGTCTTCTTCACCTTCCACCGGAACAATACAAGTTGGCCTTCCATCTGAAATTGTTGCGAAATAGTTTCAGTCTCAAGTCACCCCACATGTTCCCAGTTACCCGGACTTTCATGGGGCCTTCAATCAATTTCCCTGCAGAACTTACATGTGGGAAGGACATAGTCAGCGCCGGTCGAAGGGACATAGCGATGGACAGCTCGTCCGGGAATGTCAACATAAATCAATTCTTGCTTCTCTTCCACCCAATGAGGGCCTTCCCCGAGCTTGATATTTGAGCCTGGAACGGCCAATTGAATGTTAACTTTTCTGCACATTTTTGGTCAAGTTTAATTGTGGAGAAAGGTTGGAACTGCTACTGAAATGCAACTTGAATGCCTTATGGGAAACTTTTGAGAGATTTTATGAGCTCAAGCCTTCCAGATATTCTGTAGCCTTGCACTCCAAATAGTTCCAAGAAGCCATTTAAAGGGGAATGATTTAGCAGCTAGTCATTAACTCTTTGACACGAACACATGCGTACATCTCTATCTCTTGCGAGTCATTAAATTTTCTTGGAAACACTTTGGCCTTCGGGTCCCCCGTCAATCCAGATAGTCCGTTATTCGTTTATCAAATTTCAGATTGAACTCACGGATTTCCCACCTGTCAACTCAGCATTCCAGATTGACAATGTGAATAATGAGAGGCGTTGAAGAAAAAAATTCTAGAAAATCAAAATCCAACTTTTCTTATGGATTTCAGGATAAAAAATTCCAAGGAACAAAGGTGGGACCTTTGGAAAAGTTTTAATTTTTTGGCAAAGACATTTATTGAATCACAACATAATCAATTACATTGATTAAGGCGGATGTGCTGGTTGGTGATATCAATAGAAAAAAGGTTCAAGCTTCACATACGGCCGGACATGCTTCAATGCCGTCTCAAGCACTGCAAATACAAGTAAACAAAAATGCAACAGACAATAAGTAGAGCTATCTCCCTTGTTAATTAAGTGAATATAAAACAGTTTGAAAGGCTTAAACTCACCTGCTTTGTATCGCTCTTCATCACTTGAACGCGGCAGAGACACCTCGTACGTAAATCTGACTCGAAGGTTCGGAATCATTTCCAGGGCGTACCACACTGACACCATGGACATGAAGGGAGGATCTTCGGATAGCTCTTCCAATCCATCTTCAAGTTCCAGGCACACAATCAGTTCTTTGAGATCTGACATCAAGGGAAAGTATCATTTTACATGTTCCCAACTTCCTCGTTGCTTACAAAATAAACCATCAATTCGATAGTAGGGTTGGGCTTACTTTTAAGATGGACAATACTTGGATTATTACGTCGTAATTTATTCCACGGAGAGTCGATCAGATTCAGTTTCTTCTGTTTCCGCAAATTATCGCAAATCTCGGCTGGTATGGCTGTCAGAAAGCAATCCATACTGATGGCATTCTTCGTTGGCTGTTCGACCTTGTAGTTCCAGATTGAAAGTCTCTCCAGGCATTTGAACGCTCCAACGCCCCAAATCTCAGGCGGACCACGTTCACGTGAACTGCAATAGCATTCGTATTTGAGTCGAATGTCAGTGACATTGGGAAAGACCTCAGCTAATTGCTTCATTCCATGCTCGCCGACATATCCATCTAAGTCGATTCTTGTCACACTGGGAACAATGAACGGATGGTTCGAGTAGTGAGAAGGTCCGGGCAAGTAGACGTTCACAAGTTTAAGTTCTTTCAATGCTGGCAAGTTGTGTCCATTTCGGCCCTGGAAAAGGTATCGAACATAAGTTTCCGGTAGATTGTACAAGGTGAGCTTGGTCAGCTTGGCTAAAACTGGACAGTTATTCCAGAAATACTCCAAACTCATTACGGCGACCCGATCCAAACAGACCTCTTTGAGTGTTTCTTGACTGGAAATCAATATTTGCATCAGCCCACCCAAGGTGAGGCAACCTCTGTAACAGAAATCCAACTTGGTCAACGAAGGTGACTCAGCGGACAACAACTCCCCCATCCTTGTCTGGTAATTATGGTTTTCAACCTCTTCGTTAGACTTCATCTTAGATACGTCAGGCTTCATCTCAGAAACGTCAGACTTCATCTCAGATACAGCTTGTACCTTCCCAGCCTTTATCAAAGCTTCGAAAATTAGAGGCGTAGTATTGAGACATTCTATCTTAAGCGAAGGGGAGGTTCCCAATAAAACTTGACCAAGAACCTCTTCAGCTACTTTAGGGCAGAAAATCCTCAAGATTCGAAGCGACGATAAATTGAGAGTTTTTCCATCACGTTCAGCAAACTTCAGACGCGGATAGATTAGACGGCTGTCAGGTAGAGCCATTTCCAGAACCGTCAGATGAGAAAAATGATGAATAAATGGAACCAAAAAATCCAGCCTTCTCGTGCAGTGTGTATCCACACAAAGCCGTGTGAATCTTGTTCCATAGTTCTCGAAAAACTTGGTTGCACGACCAGAATAATGCAGTGTCCACGGCGTATCGAACTTTAACCCAGCAAAAGGAAAGTCCCAACTTTTCTCCAGACATTCTTCCAGCTCCATCAAACATGTTTCAGCTGAAATGTTCTTGATCATCGTCGAACGTTTCCTTAAGATTGAAGACGCTGCCTTATTCCAGAACTTTGAAGTTAAACGACAGCTTAGCAGATCGATGACCTTCAAATGGCTCAGTACGATGTCCAGCACCTGCAAACAATAACCCATCAGAGTTCCTGAATTTCTGCCCTAAGGTCACAAACTTGAAGGAAGCAAACAGGTTTCGTATACATGCAAGTGCAATATATTTCACTTACGATATCATTGGACACAGCCTTCTCCATGGGATCTCCCTCCATCTTCTTCAACTGAGACTTAATTTTGAGTCGATCTCAAGGACTTGAATTGCAGATCCTCCCAATCCACTGTCCTCTCACCAACCCGCAACCCTTCGAGCCTTGACGTCTTTTTGTACAAAATTTGTGAATCTCACCAGCCCTAAAATTAATTATCCAGATTGACCATCAGCACACACGAATTGGACCTCTAGAAGTAATTCACAACATGTAACCGAGAACAGCACTTACCTCAGCAATTATATTTGTTTGACTGTGTCGAATTGAATGTGGAGAGGATGCAATAATGAAGTGGAGCAGTTAAATTAACTAATTATATCTTTAATTCCAATTCAAAATCCCAGAGCCAAATACTAAAGTGTATTTCATACAAACACGCCTTACTCCTCTCCGCTCTCCCACCGCCTTAATGAATGGTCGTCGTTAAAACAAGCTGCAGCTTGCATGAATGAGATGGCCACCCGCCGCCAACACACAAACTCACACTCAATGACCATTTCAAACAAATCCATGAGTGCTTGATTTCACCAAAACCAAAACAGTCATTTCTTTCTACAGCACATATGTCGGGGTAACCGGTCAGCGCAGCAATGAGCTTGTAGCATGGAGACGGCAACACGGGAGCCAGTAGTCGTCAACACGTGCTTCTCTTTGTGACGTTCTGATGACTGCGGGGCTTGTGAATTCGTCAGCAAACGTTTGTGTAATGACAGATTTTTCTTCGTCTTGTGACCCCCCGCATATTATGTACCCGTAAAGGAATTGGTTTTATCAATAGATATTTGTATGAAAAGAAAGCACTCGAATGATTTCGAGTTTAAAAGCACAAATATGAATTTATTCCAACAATGGATAATATTGTCCACGTCCACACACCATGAAATGCCATATCGTTGCCATGATGATCTTACCAAAGTTCCAACACAAATGATTCTGACCATGTTTTACGTTGCACAAACGAAAGCGAGGATTTCGATAGCCCAGAACAGAATTCCAAGCAGACTGAATGCAGTTATGCAGTGTAAGGGGAGGCAACGTATAAATAGAACTGGATCTTGATTGCCGTATTTTCATATAATGGCAAATTATGGCACAGGAACAACTGCAAAATGATGGGATTATCATGAATTTGATCCATTCGTTCCAGGCAAAGGCATGCTGTCAAGTTCATAAATCTATCAGAGAATTCCAGCATCAGTTCAACAAATTTGAAGCATGCTAGTCAACTGCACAGCCAGAATACAATAAATGACTGCTATTTGCCATGCTTTTCGGGTTGAAAACTTTCTCTACTCTGTCCATCTTTCAAGTGGTACTTAGTACTTACCAAAAGTCACAGACTTAAGAAAAGGATTCAAGCAGCTTTCTGCGAACAGGTCCAGACTTTTGTTGTAGTTTGGGAGAGGAAAGGTGTTTCAATCATACATTTAACATAATGTAGCGCTCCATGTATTAATTATTATTATTGAAAGTCAGTGTAATTACAAGATTTTATTATACTATTAACTTTTTTCAAGGCTGTCCGAGGCATCTTGTTTATTTTCCTGCACAAAGCAAGTCATCATAAGTCACAAAATCAAAATGTCAGTCAAGTGCGGCCACAAATATACACTTACCCCAATTTTCTTCCTCGAGACTTCAGACAAGCTTCTTCTTCCCACGGCCTTAGTTCTAGCGTGGCAAATCCGACGTTCTAAATTGGTAGTTTTGCCAAGAGAATCTGCATGGATTCTTTCATTTGTGGCCTCTTGCTCAATCATGGAGATGACCTGGGCTGTTCGCAGCAGAGGATTTCGCTTGACCGCATTTTTGGCTTTGGAAATTATTTTTCGTGCCACAAGCCTGCCATTTCATAATTCGTTATAAAATAAATATTTTCTTATTTTGATTATAAAATGGTCCCCTTACTTCTCAAAATTTGGTGGGTGAACATGTTTCTCCATCAGAAACGACCCCCCATTCCGCACATGCAATATTGCAGGGCATTTGATTTGCTTGTACAGTACACAACGATAAGAAACACCGTCAGTCAACTCACGATTGCGCTCGAATAGAAAGGCCTTGACCTCCGCCAGTTTATGCTTTCGGTTTCCGTCCACAAAATTCACTTCAACTCTCTCACCCATCTTTCGATCAAAATGAAATTATGGACTGATTCTCAATTCTAATTCAGCTGTTGTGTGAGCTCTGCAAGCTTCCTGACTCGAGTGAAAATTGTAACAAGTGGAGGATCAAGAAGAATAATGGTTGTTGCAAGGCGAATGCATGATATTCTTGCTGTGAGATTTTCATGTAAACAAGCATTGTTGCTACCAGCAACTAAATGAAACAGACTAGATACACACGGCGGGATTCTCTTCTAATCGAAGGGCAACAGGGCGATCACAATGACGACACCAAAGATCCAAACGAGATAAAAACTTGCCTCATATGGTGTTCATGATGATAGCTTTAACTCGCTTAATGTGTTGGCCACCATGGAGGCACAAAGAACGACATGAATTGGATTAATTAGACATAAGTTGCTCATAAGAAGCCACAACATTGTTTAGATAAATGCATTCATATTGAACTATTTCATTTTTTAATCTCATTTCCAGTATGTCAAACAATTATGAATTAATTCATTTCCAACAGAACTAACGGAAATATTTGAGAGCTACTAGAAAAGCATAAAGCACAGTCAACTGTATTGTTATAAGTGGCTACATTAATTGGTTCATTTGATCCCCATAACATGAAATTTGGTCAGCCAAATCCAAAGAGTCATGGCACTTGGATTGGATGTGCCAGTGATATCAATAGAAAAAAGGTTCCAGCTTCACATAAGGCCGGACATCTTTCAATGCCGCCTCCAGCACTGCCAATACAAGCAAACAAAATTGTAACAAAAAATAAGTAGAGCTATCTCCCTTGCTAATTGAATGGATAATAAACGGTTTGAAGCGACTCAACTGACCTTTTAGTATCGCTCTTCATCACGTGAACGTGGTAAAGACACCTTGTACGTAAATGTAGCTCGAAGGTTTGGAATCATTTCCAAAGCGTACCACACTGACACCATCGACATGAAGGGAGGATCTTCGGATAGCTCTACCCATCTTTTTTCTAGTTCCAGGCATACAACCAGTTCTGTCAGGTCTGAAATCAAAGGAAAGTATCGTTTTACATGTTCCAAATTTCCACATATGTTACTTATTAAACCAAAGGAAAAAGGACTTGAGTCTCCCACATACCTGCAGGCACTTTACATTCAACTGACAACGTTAATTTTTATTCTAAATATAGCAGCCTTTAAAAGCTGATTGCTATACATATAGGCAAACATAACATTGAGTTCCATATGGTCAAGAGACTGGAAATATCATTAGAATCAAGACAATTTAGTGGATGTGG
>JAQIWI010002732.1:0-11642 GCA_034698825.1 Deuterosminthurus bicinctus | reverse complement strand
CTTCGGGTAGGTAAGGTTCCACACCTTACCTGCTTACACGTTGATTTGGTTCTATTGGGTCGCCTTGTGTTGATACAACCAGCACTGTTGGTCATCCTTTAACGCCACACGTTAAATTTAAGAAATAGAGTGAAGTTGTGTAACGGGGTTTCAATTCTGGATGTTCAATAAAGTGAGCTCATAAATTAATATTCTGAATCCCGGGTGTTATCGATTTTAAATTATGCAAAGGGTCTTGTAAATCTGTGGGTTTTTAATGTAAATGGAATTTTTTTTTTATGAAATCTTTATATGTCACTATTTGACGTAATCAAAGTTGAGATTTACGTGGCAGAAATGATTGCAGGTTACCTTGTAAGTTACATTCATAGGAATTAAAGTGCCTAAGAGTAAATAGGAATACACGTATTTCATTAAGGTTATAGACTAGACACTTTCTTGAAATTGATTTACGTGACTCGAGTCTTCCCTTTCCGAACTCTCACACCATAATGATGAAAAGGAAGCTAAGTCCTCCTCGGCGCGGCATGCCCTTTGATGTGGGCCCTGAATGGCTGATATTTATAATAGGTGATTACACAGCGTCAGGCTAAATACATGGCATTGGACGGGCGTAGTACAATATTAGTTTTACACGAATTGGCGACCCCTAATCTATTCTGAGAATGTTGGCGCTTATGCTCGCGAATTCTACTACACGAACGTCTTGCCATTCGACATTTTTTGGAACTCAGGATTGAATGTCAAGGCAATAGTCCTGCCTAACAATGCCATTAGTATGTTGCCACTCAAGAGGGGTCTTTGGTGAATCGCTGTTGGGCAACGCCACTCTATTTGCAGAGCTAAAGCGAGAAAAGCTTGATGTGGCAATCATTGAAATTTTGTACAATGAATGTGGGCTGGCAATGGTTCATCAGCTGGAGACCCCTGTAGTGGGTATAATCGGCTACTTAAATTAAATACATACACTGCTATAAGAAATGAAAGAATAAGAATTCAGTTTACAGTACAGTTGATGTGGAAATAATACAAAATGTGATATGTGCAACTATACGCAGGACATCGAAGATTGGATAGAAAATTCAAGTGACCACGGAGTGATCTTGTTTACCATGGGTTTTATTTTGAATCCCAGGATAGTTCCAAAGAAATCCATTGAAGTGTTCATGAAGGCCTTTGGCCTCCTCCCTCAGAGATTCCTCATGAAGTTTGATGGATAAATTTATGACATTGCAACCAACGTCAAAGTTCTCGACTGGATTCCCCAGCAGGACGTACTGTTTGTATACTGCAATTCAGGTTTCTGAAGGATTGATACAGTGGACATGCGTATGCATGAGGAGCATAAACTCAAGAACTCTCTCATGTGGCGTTAAAGTTACTCTATATTTGTCTCCAGTAAAACTAAGTTTCTCGTCGGACAAAATCATTGCATTGCTTCAAAGTCAAAATGTTTCTAAGTTAGCCATTGGTCACAATTTGATTTTTTGCTTGAGTTTTAATAATCGTAACTACCGGTTTAACAGGGAACCATCAGTATACATTTTAGTGTTCTTCAGCAATGAAATATACGTTGAGCTCCATGTGACCATGTCAATCATTTCTGAAATCCAATCCAATTTTCAGTGCAATGAGAAAAGTTAATGAATGGATAATATGATTTGTTTTCATCCGAAGCTGCATGTTTGAGGAATTAATGGTTTTGTCGTTTTGTGTGACCTTAACAGTGGCCCCAGACAGAGAGAGGACGTTGTCAGACAAGAGCAGCTTTCCAGAACAAAAAATAAAGAGAGTGAAATGCAACAGACGAGCAAGTACTGCAGAGGTCATCTGGAGTTAACTGTTTTATATTAATTGAGACGTTACAACTTTTAGAAGAGTTTCTATAGGCGCGGCTCAATTTTTCGCATAGGATTTAAGTTATGCACTTATGTATTTCCTTTTGGGATTCACAGGGTTGAGGTAAAGTTAGTAGTATTCACTTGGATTTCGTCTCATAAACTGGTTATTTAAGAGATGGCCGAGGTGTGCGGGCTGCATATTAAATTAAAAAACTTTGGGTCATTGGAAAAAATAGATTTTTCCCTTAATGTTTACTATATTTTCTATTTCAATTGCATCTGGCAAGTATCAGTCACTTGCAATATCATTAGCCAGCTGATTGGCTTCTTGGTATGACATGTGAAGGTAGCGAATGAAAATTTCCCGCAACCTAGGAGCAAAGGAAATAATCTCAACTTTAAATATCATGTTCCAAACTCGGCTGATAACCAATTGTATCCAGCTAACCAACCGAACCATCTTCCAAGGCGTTGACAAACAGCACTTTTCCAAGCTTAGAATTAACAGCCTTCTGGTTTCCGCCCTGCGCTGTACGATCAAGTTGATAAGCTCTTTGATGTGTCCAGAAGGAGAGGCTGCCGTTCCAGAAATGACATCCTCAAATTCCATTCCGTATCCATGGAAGTAATGCTTATTTTCCTTCCACCAGGTCCCCATTTTGGCTTCAGTTTCGCAGTTAGTCACTACTAAAATGACGGGAACTTTTTTCTGGCAGATTCCATCGACAAAGACGACGTAATTCCTCTCTGTTGACTCTTTGATGCGATCTTTTTTGATCACATAGACGAGGAGACTAATGCCATCTTCTAAGGATTTGAGAAGAAACACCAAGTTCTTCACTGCATCTACAGGTGACACAGTGCCCATGGTCCCTTCAGATAAACCGGCTGTGTCGTAGATGGTCATGTCACCATACTGATACTTTTGGTGGCGGAATGTACAGCCAATTGCCTGGTCAGACACGTGAGCAGTGGATGAGTTGGTAAGCAGATTAATCACGGAGCTTTTTCCGGCCCCTGTTGTAGCACATGAACTTATAAGTTAATTAATGCTATTAGGAGCACTACTGGACCAATTGAAATGACATGCATACTAAAAACTAATTGAAATTTCCAATTTACTTGCCTGTTTCACCAAAGATGATGATATTTTTGGTACTGCTTGCACCTGAGCCCATTGTTTAATTTCTCTGTAATTAGTCAAATTAGCCACTTCGACGTTGCTCCTTAAGATCAGGTTAAGTTTCAACTGCTGACTGAGATATGATATTTCTAGTTACAAACTGGTTCAAGCGGAGTAATTTAGCTGAACATGTCAAGTTTGACATTGATTTTCAGTACAGCACATATCAAGGAATTACTATGCTGTCTGTGAAATTGCACATTGCCGATAGGGTGCGAAGAATGAACCTTGCTAAGCTGTTCACAGTTGACTATGCCGTCCCTTCCTCAGCTTTGACTCTTATTGATAAACAACTTAAAAGATAAGCTGCGCTTCAGTTTTCGCATTCTTACAAACTTGAGTTCCAGACACAATGCTGATAAGAAAATGGGAGGGAACTCTGTGAATTTTTCAGTAAATTCTTATGATCGAACTGAGGCGAGTTTTTATTACATGCAAATAGCGCGTGGATAAATAGGCACCTATAACTCATTTGTTATCAACTCATAATTGTCAACTCGGAGGTTACATTTTGATGCACTGCACTGTATGACGCACTGTGAAATCAAGAATCCAATCCAAATCCTAGACTTTTGCATTGATGGTCAAGTGAATGGCAGAACGAAGCTTTAGCATGCCCTTTCAGATGTGTATCACCGAGGTCAAGTTAAAAATGGGGGGAGAGAAGAGACTGTCAGTTCAAAAAGGCTTTGATTCATGTAAATGCATACGACGTTTTCTTGATGAACATTTGATGCCAGTCTCTGTGATTGAAGCGACAGAATAATATTCCAGTTCATTAAAGGGGCTAGAACTCTAGATTAGACTACGTTAAAGCCTTGTTTCATTTCGCATTGCGTGAATTCATAAAAAATACAGACAGCAAGGCAGACTGTATTGTATTATTACACGGACTCCTTGAAAAACTGTAAGCTATGAGTTTCTTCTCATATTTTAGAAAACAGCCAAGTACTTTGCCTGAAACTGAAAGCAGTTTAAAAGACACGCCTGCAACCGAAAACAATTTAAAAGGCACGCCTGCAACTACTACAAGCAATTCCAAAGTCACACAAGGCCGGAAAAATATAGTCGTCTTCGGTGAAACAGGTGAGTTATAATGTGATTTTTTAAAACAATTTCTACAGGCCTAGTTATCAACAATTTTCATTGGCCATGATTGCAGATGCTGGAAAAAGCTCCATTATTCACCTGCTCACCAAAGCACCCCCTACTCAAGTCAGCAACCAAGAGGTTGATTGTACTTTCCAATCCCAAAAGTATGAATACGGTGACTTCGATGTATATGAAACAAGAAGTGCCACTAATGGAAGTACGGGTCGCGTGTCACCTGTTGATGCAATAAGAAACTTGGTGTCCCTTCTCAAGTCTCTTGAGGATGGGATCAATCTTCTCGTCTTCGTCTTTCGAAAGGATCGCATTAAGGAAACAACAGAGCAACATTATAATCTCATTGCCAATGGAATCTGCCAGGGTGTAGTTCCAGTCATTCTGATCCTGACAAACTGTGAAATGGACAACTGCATGGAGAGTTGGTGGCGGGAAAATAAGATCCACTTTGATGGTTATGGATTCAATTTCTTGGATGTCATTTGTGGCACGGCAGCTCACCCGGATGATCACCTCCAATTCCTCCGTCCAAGCATTGAAGAGCGAAGGGAGGAGACGAGGTGCAGGCTGGAAGAAAGTTTAAGAAAAAATTCCCTCCCAAATCCTTGGAAGATGGATGCATGGGTTAACTGGATACAGGCGGCTGTTAGAAGAGTTTGGAACATAATTTGTCCCCTTAAAATCGTTGACATTGTTCCCAACTTGCGAGAAATTTTGATACTCCATGGCAACTTATCGGAGGAGGAAGCGAATGCATTGGCTAATGAAATTATTGCCATTGAGTGAGACTTGAGGGACTTGATGCACTCAATGCGGTCACTACTAGTAATAAATCCAGGCCTGACGTACATTTTCGAAGCTCATTTAACAAATGTAATTCTTAACAATTCTCTCAAATTTCTTCAAAATTTTTATTAAGTCATCAACTGTCATATGTGTGCGCATGTACTAAACATGCTCTGCTCGTTAATAACATCAAAGTAGTGTGCTTAAGTTGGCCCTTAAAAGCTTAACAGCTTACATGACACTAGCTCAATTCTACAGCAAAGGGAATAATATCAAATACTTCCTTCATGCCGTCCAAATGGAATTCTATTTTATGCTCCAGTCCAGCAAAGCTTGACAAACCAATCGTAACCATAAACGTGTCCTGTGCTAACCTCCAAGCAAATACTGGAAGAATCAAAGCTACATCTACCGCCAAACTCACAACTGCTCCCACTCTTGATGCATCTGCGGCTTGACCCTCGATTTTTTTTGAAATCTCCATAAGTCTCTCAACTGGACTGCTAGCTCGTGCTGAACAAGAGGCGCTGAAAAGTCCACTGAGACATTTTCCATTCACGAAAATACTACAATTAACCAAAGTATTCCTTATTTATTGACTCCGACTCACAAATGGTTCACGAGCCCATAGGCGGTGTGAAATGGTAAAGCAATAGGGATTCTAAAAGATATTTTTGTTGGAACTTCCAGTCCAGCCTCAAGCATCAATCTCAGAGTGGCTCCAACTGTAATTGCATAGGCAGTTGTATTGTAACCAACACGGTATTTATTTTTGATCTCCTTGATTTTCTTGACTGGAATGCGATCGCTGTAAAATCCACAGTACTTCAAGGACGACCTCTAGTCCGGCATATGCCACGAGTTTTTCCCGTCTAAGGTCTTCAGATATTGGGACGCTAGTTCATAAGGCGCCCTCAGTAGCATCAAAATAAACATGAAACCCTTCTCAGGATACAAGCGATTTGGAAAAGTAGGCAGAGGGACTTTGATGTTTTCCATTTCAAACACTCTGAATAGGAGATTCATTATACTGAAGCCATCGGCAAGCGCATGATGTATCCGGAAGACGAGGACCGACTGTGGTTTTCCAGTTGTATTATTCTGCGACTCATAATTTGGTATCACAAGTATCTCCCACGGGCTTCGTCCAGGTACAAAAGGCTGCGAGATTAACTGAGAACCAATGATCTTCAAATCATCTTCTGTGTAAACCCGAGGACTGAGAGAATTTTCAAATTGATAATCGTAATAGCGGATGTGATGAGTCAAATCAAATCCCTTGTCCCACTTCCAAAACATAAAGCCCAAAAACTGTGTCCAAGTCTGCTGAAGCTGAGGATACTGAAGCTTGCCATTCTTTTGACGAGTATTAAGGATTCATTTTTGAAATAACTGCTGTATTTTGTCAGCAGAAATCCGTCCGTCCACAAGTACGTGAACCCCTACGACGAACTTTGGCTTGGAGTGCAGTGAATCAAGAGCGAACATGAGTCCTTTTCCAATAAAGAAACAAGCGAGGTCGGATCGGAAGATGGAAGCAATCTGACGCACAACTAATCTTGAAATTATTGACAACGGAATGAGTAGCAGAATAAGTAGAGCGCCCGGAATAAATAGTATAAAGACCGTTGTAGCCAGCACTATTAATTCGAGACGTCGGCTATGAAATTTGCTGGACATGTCTGTTCAGTCAGCACTTCTGAAACTTCTGAAGAGCTGAGAGATTGATTGTTTCATTCAGGGCTCATAAGTGGAACAACAAGGGAATAGAGAATATTTATCCCGTAGCTTTATCGTGTAAGTATACGCAGGGAAAAAAACGCTGTGGCTATGAGAATATCCATTTAGCTGAATTGCAATCATCCTACACATTTCCTGTTTAACAAATTAACGTGTCCAAGATACGGTTAGATCAGCCTAATGCAAGACATACACAGTTGGCCGTGCAATTGTCGTACGAGTTTGCAGCTTCACGTGCAAGTTTTTATTATGCGGCGTGAACATCATCCAAGAACTTAGGTAAGTAGTAAGTGGTCAAGCTAAGCTATTTCATCTACAATAAGTTTAACTTTTATGTTTCCCAGCTAAATTACTTGCTCTGCAGATTAACCAAAAAAAGCATTTGTCGAAGTTTTTAGAACTTCCACACTCTCACAATGAAGTGCGCCATTAAAATTAATTGGTACGATGATGTATTTGTGCAACAGAAATAATTCTAATTGCTCATGTCCTCCAGGAATAATTCAGTTCTTCCTCATTTGTATTTAATTATGGCCTGGGAGCATTTATTTATTCCCAGTCTTTTTATTTCTATTTTATAGCAAGAAGCTAATTGCTAAAAATTCCAAACTCGGTCTTATTATTACAGAAAAGTTGTTGTTGTACACAACTAACAAATATTTCCGTCTTCTGTGTCTTCGGCTGTCAAGTCGAGACCAGATGCATGATCGGTCATAATGTAGATGATTGAAAACAGGACTTATAATGGAAGACGTTGTGAAATCACGTCGTCCATCAAACATTTGGGAGGCAAATCATGAAGGTATTTATTGTAAGATAATAATTACGAATTACTGAAGGTATAGATCTTACCCGTAGCGCAGCACTGCAAGGAAGCAAATCTTGTGAAATAGTTTGCGGATTTGCAAAATCCCGGAATAAAAGTCTCGTAATCAACAAATTTTTGACAAAGAACTTCTGTTTCCATTTGCATTTGTAATATTGGGTTATATCCAATAGAGTAGCCAAATTACATTAGTTTATTCAAATGGATACAACGGAATGACAAACTAGAGAAGCTATGACGCCACTTAGCCATTCTGTGGTTGAAGTAATGACAACTTCTAGCAGACAGATGAGCGAACGTATTTAATTATTAGCGAAAAGTCCAACAAATTGAAACATTCAAGTCCATCCGTCGCTTGCCCTTGATTACTTTAGTTTTCCAATGTTCAGCACCTTTGAAATATCCCTGAATTCCACCAGAGGAACTATTTTGGCTAAACACTAAACACTTGTATTTCATTTCGTATAAACCGATATTTTGAACCGAGAAGACGGACAGTGCCAGTCGCTGCGAGTTGCAAATGATTTTTAATGACAATTTTTATTCAGTGTATCTCACAACCACGTGTTTGTGAGCTTGTTTTTTTACATGAAAAGTGTTGAGCTGGTACTTAGTTAATCTGTTGTTCAATTTATAGGTCTTCTCACAGGAGTAGTTATGAAATTGGATTCATTTAGGAATCCAATACAAAAATCCAAAGAGCTTGGTGAACTCACTCACAGTTTTAAGGACTGTTTGGCCAAACCGTTGGCGAAAAAGTTTTAAAAATTGAAATATTCATGTCGCTCGTCTGTGGTTCCAATGCTCAGCACCTTAAAATTATCCCTTAATTCTACCACAGGAACTATTTAGGGTAAGCACTTTCGTATTTCTTTTCGTATAAAGAGATATTTCGCCATGCACGACATGGATCACGCCCTACGTTACGTGAGTTTTATGGATAATGGGTTTAGCATACCATGATCTCCGACTGTTATTTTAATGTTTGTGTCATGTAGACGAATTTAATTTTTGTTTTGCTTTCATGCACATCGTCGCATTGATCCAATGTCGAAAGTATGCAACGGATTGATAAAAATTTCCATCTAAACAAAGGCAATAATGGTCATTTTGAGGTACTACGTATCAAAGCTGTTTGAATTGAAAGGCCTCGGGTGGGTAAGGTTCGACACCTGGTTACATTGATTGGTTCACTTGGGTTGCCGTATGTTGATCAAGCAGACGACCACTGTCGATCATACTTGAATGCCGCATGTTAAACTTTAGAAACAGAATATACCTAAGAACGTGAAGGGAAGCTGATTGGATGAGAATGGAACCGTGCTTGTGCAGTATCCTGAAGCGTGGGAATCTTCTCAATTGATTGTCCTTTCTTGAATAACAACAGCTTCCAAATACACATGAACATGCAGGCTTGTTATATTTATCTGACGGAACACGTAGTAATTATTCTAAAAACGCAGTAAGTTTTTATCCGTTTACAAGATACTGTTTAGACTAATGTTAGTATAATACCAATCTATATTACACCTCGTTACGTCGATAGCTTGTAGTGCAAGTTTTTCTTATCCGGCGTGAACGTCATCCAAGAACTGGTCAAGCTAAGCTATTTCATCTATAAGTTTAACTGTTATGTTTCCCAGCTTAAATCAGTTGCTCTGCAGATTTACCAAAAAAAATTATTTGTGGAAGTTTACAGAACTTTTACGCTCCCACAACGAAGTGCGCCATTAAAATTAATTGGTACGATGATGACTTTGTGCAGCAGAAATAATTCTGGTTGCTGATTTCCTCCAGGAATAATGCAGTGTTCTTCCTCGTTTGTATGTAATTATGGATTCTGAAGATTTTGAATGTGTATCAGATACTTCAAACTATAGAGAATTCAATGTGCATAGTCTCAATAGTCCACTGCTGGAACTGGTAGCACATTTGGTTGAAAGTACAGTGGCATAGTACTCGAAGTTAAATGTAGCCTATGTATAATACGTAATGTACATAACGATTAACGCGAAGACAAACTGGAACCATGTAGTACTTCTTAGGTTTTAGCAGTATGCTACCGAGACTTACGTTATTGGATACTCCATATTTTGACGTCTTTGGTACATATTCACAATCTTCAGAATTGCTTAAGGTCACCACGTGACACATGTTTGTAACACGATCTTCTATGTTCAGCATGTTAATAAAGCTCAACGAAAATTCTTCCTAACTTTTTTCTTCGGGTACCCAGCCTCCATTTAGCCACCAAACATGGTCTAAAGGGCTCAGTAGAGTACTTAAGAGTAGTTGTGATCAGTATATAGTTCCGTTCTGGGAAGGAAATGGCGAAAACCCTAAGTGGGCCCTTAATTTTGTCACATCAAATCTTGACTTCCTTTAGTCAACCCCCCACTGACGGGCACTGGGTGGGTCAATTCCTTCCAAACTTACACCATGTGAACAAGAGGTCATACTCTAGTTTCTGTGCAAGTTTGATGTACCTAGCTGCTACGGGATAAAAGTTAAAGCCAGTTGCATGTTTGAGACCTACGTGGGCTCTTACTTTTGTGTAGCAACTGTATATGATAGTGTAGTCAAATGCAATCAGTGCACTTAAATGGAGACAAGAGACAACGAAAGGACAAAGTAGAGAAGCAATGACGCCACTTAGCCATTCTGTGGTTGACTTTTGGAATGCCCATACATGATACTAATATAACCCTCCAAAGAGTCTTGTAATTTTCGGCTGTTTAATGTGAATGGAAACCTGACATAAGCACAGTTGATTTTCGTAAGTGGCTCTGACAACAGAGGAAGCATCCCACCATATTCCAAAGAGAGCTTTAGGTGACAAAAATCATTGTAGACGACCTTATAAAGTGCATTAGTAGGAATTCAAATAAAGTGCCATAGAGTGAACAGGAATACACTTACTTTATTACAAGTAGCATAATTACATTTTTTACTATTATTATCAAAATGTAGGTGGCTTACAGTTTACACCGCTTAAGATCATTTTGGTTTGTACGTATGTTTTTGTCATTGTCGTCTTAGCGTAAGGTTGCCAATAAAACTGAGTCTGTGCTGATTTGTATTTTAATATTTGATGATAACGTTCTTACACTTTCACCTGGCTCGAACCTGCGGCAGAATTTATCAGTGATTCCATTATCTGATGAACCAATTCACCACTACTGCTATGGTTCCCAACACTCTCTATAACTGAACCAACTAATCCACGCAGTATGGAAGCGCATATGGAAACTGGCAAATCAAGTTCATTTCCATTCCGGTCATGGTCTTGATCATTTGATCTCAATGACCCAAGAGATCTCGTCTGAGAGTGTTGGCGCTTATGCTCGCGAATTCTACTGCATGAACGCCTTGCTGGTACTGGAATTTTTGTCCTGGTCACATTCATTGGCGTTGACAAAGCTGTTCGAACCCTCCTCGGAATCTTTTCAAATGACTTTTCCTTTTCGATTGACGATGCAGACTTGCGGTTTCTGCGTTGGATAAATTTAAGTTTTAAATATTTAATTGAAGTTTGTAGTTGGAAGTTCACTTGGAATGTGGAATTTTACCCAGCGAACCCTTGGCCCTTGATAATCAAGTCGTAGCGCAAAGGAAACAAGTCAAATGCAGGTGTTCGTTGATGATAAATGCATTCAAACCGGCCGGTATCTGCTTTCGGATTATCCCGTCGATCAATTACAACTATAAAACAAAGTAAGATCTTGTTTAACAATGACGGTAAAACTTCAAAGTATCAAGATTTGGTTTACCTTTAACACAATCTTCAATGCTTTGCTCGCACAATTTTCTCATCAGCGGAGGATATGCAGATATTAAAGGAAATCGATTGATTTCTATCAGCCAAGTCTCAACGCCCTCAGAAATCATGAAATCAGCCCCATAAAGCTGAAAGCAGTTGCGACGAATGGGCGTATTGCGGTCAGAAAAGTATTCTTGTGAAGGCAGAAGAATCCCCATAATCTCTCGCTTCATATCGCTGTAGATTTTCTTTTCCCACTGACCTTCCTGACCGACTTGCCTGCAAGAAGCCTCCATTAGTGACTAACAAAGACTTATTTTAGTATTTGAAAGAATTTACTTGAGATACTCCTGAAAGGTGAAATTGCTCCACATGTTGTCCTTTGGCAATCTAGAATCT
>JAQIWI010002731.1:0-11642 GCA_034698825.1 Deuterosminthurus bicinctus | reverse complement strand
GGAGTAACTCTCTCTCCAATAGACAAGCCTCCTGTGGGGTATTAACTTACAGCCTCCTCTTCTTTTTCGTCTTACTCCTGTTATTTTCAACTGGCATATCATTTTACATGTTCACATGCTGCTCTCATATTATTTCCAGCTCCTTTACATCCTACATATATTTAATAATGCGATCGTGTCGAGGCTATTTTTGGCCAATTTAATTACTAACAAACGTAAGGGTGAATGTGTAGTAAACTTTATTTTAACTGCAGTAGCGCTCATGAACAGGTGGCCTAGTACTGATCCTCCTGGAGTGAGCAAGGGGCTCCTATTTTCCTCATAAGCAATCAAATTTTCATCAAGTTTTTATTCCACTGTCGGGGACAAATGCTTAAAATGCCTAATGTTTGTTGCGTTATGTACATGTGTATGCTTATGAGAGGCATCAGTTGATTGACTACATGGTCGAATATTGTAGCTTTTTTAATTTATTCCATCGACCTTGATCCAAGCATTTATTGGAGGAAAATAATGGGCACGTTGGCATACGCATCAATTGTCATGTAGACACAAAAACACGTCGACACAATATTCACCTCATTACGTCGCAATGCTGACATAAATAAACTCCTTCGCCCCACACAACTCACATTGTTACCTAGTTGTCCTGAGATGTGACTCAATTTTTTTTCCATTTAACAAGCTTTAGAGTTTACAAATAGCTATGAAATTCCGCGAAGGGAGCAAGGGTTAATATTCATCCCCGATCTTCCGCTTGTCTCGCACCAAGTAACGAGGAAAACTTTGGGATATTATTTAATCCACAGCCTCAATACAGTGGACGGGATCAATTCCACTCATCCACGTAGTTCTATTTTTTCAGCTGTTCTAGGGAAGTTGAACCTTCAAAGGCCACGTAAACTTATGGATGTTTTTATTCATGTGAAACGTTTCATATTGTCGTACTCTTTGTGGTTGTCGGTAAGTGGGATCTTGAAAACAATGGAAGAAATATGAGGAGGAAATAGATACGGAGTTAATAAAATTATATTTGTCCCTGTTGTCCTCGTCGTCATGTTGTGATGATGATGTGGATTATTACGACTTTGGTACAAATCTTCAGAACACACCTTTGCCTCCAACGAGCATTTAAAAGCTTCAATAATTTCCTCATTATATTGCCAAGCTGATTAGCAAGAAAGGAAAAGAATGAATGGTACTTGGGTGCTTTACTTGGGCCTTTCGATGCATTAAATGTTCGCCAGTTTTTTCACCTCTCTCTTGGCATCCTCATCATATGTTCTCCACAAGCAGTATGGATTTAGCTGGAGACACGAAGGCACTTAAGAAGCGTTTTCTTCAGCTTGCGCTCAGGAATAGTGTGGGATGCAGAGGGTCATTTGGACATGTCCTGTTATCTCCATCCCTCCAATGGGCTGTCATTAGACCTGCCTTTCTGACTGGAAATTAGTTAGAAGAAAATGAGGGATATTTCGTATCACTTCAACACCCAAGTCGTCGCATGTTCACTTTCTCATTGCCCCCAAGGCCATAGCATTATTTTCGCTGGCTATTCTTAAACTCACATTATAATGCCGCTGGAGAAGATGCATTATGCATGTGAAGCCCTTTTAAAAACCTCCACGTCCCTTCCAGCTCAACCCCCTCACACATTTACCTGCCTGCCTTCTTAAGGGGGACAGAATTATTAAATATCAAAGGCTTGTCGCACTCCAACTCTTCTCTCTGCCACAGTGACAACGAGAACTGGAGCTGTTGACATGGTGTGTGCGTTGGATCCACAAGTGTTTTAACCTCTCTACCACCGGCGCTTATCACAACTCAATTTACATTCCCCCCCACTCCAGTTTCCTTAATAATGTAAACTGTACAGAGCTCCTTCTGCCACTAGTCAGTCCCATCGCTCCCAGTACTTCTACATGTTTTGTCGTCCTGCAAACTACAGACTGTTCTAAGGGCTCCACATATCTACGTCCACACATGACTGCCAGTCAAAATCTTCAGCCCCGGAATGACATAGTTTGCTATCCTTTGTGCCTAATCCTCATCCACTTGATCATCAGTGTCCCCAAAGTGTAGTGAGAGTTTCGTGTCGACTTTGCCGGATAGCCCCGGCTTAGTATGAAAGAATTGGAGCCGAAGTGGCAATAATAATAAGCACGCGGGAGCAGCAGTGCTGATCACAACCCATTAAGGGAACCTCGACCGTTTCAGGTCCCGTCCAACTCTATTACGACTCAAATAATTGAGTCAATAAAAGGTAAGTGCCAATTAATACCGTTTATGTTCGTGAAGAGTGCAACTGAAGACTAGTATGAGATTTGATTGGGAAACTTAAAGAGACTTAAAGAACTCATGGAGCTTTGCTTGAGCAAAAGAAAAAACCAAAGGAAGCAAATGATATTAGTGTTAGACCTGTGTTTGAATGGGCGTGTATGTATGTGTGTAAAACATTAGAGAATGCTGATGAATGCAAATATGGGAAGGTTCTGGTGTGAACAAAGGGTTACATGAGCTCATCATCATCAGCATCCACATTTTACATCTCAGCTGCACATACCCTTGAGGCCTGTTGGGCTGACGGAGAGCAATTAATTACGAGATCGACAACGTTATAGCGCAGGAGACGTTGGTCGCTTGTATATGGCTTCCTCCTTCTTGCGACATTCAAACTGTGCAAAGTGACTAGGCCTTGTGTGTGGTGCCTTAACAAGGAGCTTTTTCACACCTTGTAGTCAAGCTTGTGGCAGCGCTTATTACTGGATTGCCGCAATAGATCGAGACATGTAAAGCTCAGTGTTGAATCAAGTGTGTGCTGGTTTGCTGCTTAGTGTATCATGATTTGGTGCCCTCACAGGTTTCAATTCGACTGTGGTAGCGAATTTTAGGACGACAGAATCGACGGGTCCTGCAGGCGGTAGAAATAGAATGCAAATTAATTATACTCGTGAGGATCATTGTTAATGCAGAAATGTTGCTCTTTTGACAAGGGTTATGATGAATGGAGTGAGCACATGTGTTTATGTGCCTCCAGTTGGATAATGTGCCGTACTGCCACATTCCTTCTTCCTTCACATTAGGATATTCGGTTTGAATTGCCACACATTAGCGCTCAACTTCCCCGTGTATTTGGTAGGATGGAGTTATTTTTTTAAAAAAAAATTGCCTGCAGGAAAAGAGTAAAATGGAGACAAACAAGTCGAGTAATGAAGTCATCTCAATTGCAATAATTGACTTGTGAGCAACAATGGTAATTTTATCGACGTTAAAGGAGACGGAGATATGTAGGAAGGCAAGTTGGAGAATGACAAGGATTCGTGGTGGTAGACATTGTCGCATTTGATGAAGATCCAACAAACGGGATGGTGTTCATGACGTTGGCTCTATAGGCTGATGAACCTTTGTGTGTCTTTAATTGCACACGGATAACGAAACATGTGATCCCCCTTGAGAAAGCCTCAAAGACAATAACAAGTTTATTTTTTAACTCTGCACTTTTTAACCGACTACTGGGTCCTTTTAATTGAGTATGACAACTTTTTAAAAGACAAGCCAAAATATATGGCTTGGTTGAAGGTTATTCCTCTTGGAGTAGTAAATTCTCATAGAAATCCACGTTCCTTGCTTCCATCGCTGGATTCCGGCAGTGATTCCAGTTTTTCACGTATCATTTACAGGGGCAGAGATCAAGCCTTTTGGTCTGCTGAGAATGGAAGCCAGGTCCATATTTTGGCTAATGTAGGTCTGTAGTAACAAGGTTAAATGACGTCACACAGTGTGTGAGCGTGTATGTCTGGGCAGTACTAATGGGAAAAACTAGTTTGACATTTTGCAAAAAGATTCTTATGAGTATTGCAGTTTGCAGTATTACTATTATGATATCCCTTGCTTGTATGATGATGATGACAAGTCTGTACACACACACATATACACACACACATATATATATATACTATTGCCCTGGTCAGGCCTCCTTGGGTCTCTTGCTCATCGCTGCCTTACGCGTGTCGTGTCGTGCAGCTTGTGCTTGCGCAAAGTCAAATCATCATCATAATGATGAGGTGGGAAAAAAATTGTTGTCTTCACCAACTATATTATACCTTCTCATTCTTCCAGGCATGCAGGGAGGATTGGGAGGTAAATATTAGTCTTTTTGCTATAATCTCAGTCCATTGCGAGTTACAATGTTTGCAGGCCTGAGGCCGAAAAGTCGTACAGTTTGTGCTTGAAATCTAAAGGCTGATTAGTGTGAGAATCCGCAGTTAACATTAGCTGGATCGTCTACATTGCTTGAAGCAGAGCACTATAAGCATGTGAAAAGCATTGGGTTTTAAATGTCACTTATTACGCTCCCATCAGTATGCAGAGGCCTTGCTCAGTATGATGAGAATGGATTTTCTTGGTGCGCAAAAAGTATGTAGTAAGAATAAGAGGAAAATTAGCGCATATGTTTCGACGATGGTCGTGTTACTTACCAAGGTGCGGGGCACTGGTGAATTGACTGTTTTGTAAAAACCCTCAAAGCATATACATTCAGTTGGATTCAGCACGAAAGACACGACGTAAATATTATTGCTGGCACCATCCCGCCACAGAAACCCCTAATCTGTGAACATCAATAGGTCAGTCACATCTCGTCACCGCAGTGGTATATTTATATACATGCATCTCCCTCATGCTGACTGAGAAATACCCCACGAACACACATAAACACACTGGATCATGTAACATGCCTTCGTGCATGAGATTTCCTAGTCATCTGTGACATTTTCTGAACTCCATTTCCCAACTGTAGGCCTACGTAAATAAATACGTGCAAGATCGAAAGCTGCTGAAAAGTGGGATATGTAAAGCTCCCTCAAGAAGCGTGGTATATTTCCACGTTATTGAGAATAAATGTTAATACAAGCTCGAATTTTAGCTAAAAATCATAGAGGTGTATGGTGCATCTCAGCAGAAAATATGTGAGTTCATCTTAGAAAGAAAAATATAAATGGTAGCTACCACTGAAAAAGTGCATCCATTAGGTACAGAAAAGGTACAGAATCCATTTCTACAGAATTCACAAAGACGAACGACGAGGCCTTTGGCCCGCCAAAGATATTTTTAGTCACTTGACATGGGAAGAAGAAGTTGTTTCCTCGGAGAAAACATGCAGAGAGTGAGTGAACTGAGAGCATGTGATTATGGAAGCACGTTGCAACGAGTTTCCCTCACACTGACGTCCATTACTTTAGAGGAAAGAGGACGCGATGGGATGATGCAGAAAATCTGAGGATGATGCACAAGACTAGATGACGAGCTCCTCATGATTATCATCATCATCATCATCATCCTGATGACTGTAAAAAAAATTGCTAGCTTGTCTCATTCGTTAATATACATGCAATGAATCACATGCGCCAGTCGGCCAATCCCATCAACTTTAAGTCCTGCACCGCATACTGCCAGCTCTTACTGGAATCTCCATAAGAATAGTACCAAGAATAGGGAATACTAGTGAGAATATGACGTATCTATGTTATGGGAATACTAGAGTCGTCATTAGGAAAGGAAGGAGAGGGAAGCAAGTTCGTTTGTGAACTTACCTCAGATAATGCTTTGGGGATTTAAAGCTGGTTATGGAAAATGGAGAGAGGGCGAAGGGGGACGCCTGATCATCATTTATACAACTCTTCTAGTCGAAATGGAAGGATATAGGAAAGCTTTGGGAAATTCAATTTATTAGTGCAGTTTGATTCGTTCGTGGAGTAAGATAGCGAGAGAGAGAGAGAGAGAGAGAGCAAGGTCCTCATCCTTCTAAAAGTTTGTTATCGCTTCACACTACTGCGGCTTCCTGCGTTCGCCTGTATGCTGTACACATTACACAGCTCGTCCTGAAGTTGTTCTCATGTACACAAGAGCAGTTCCTTCAACGAGTATTCGTCATAGCGAGAGTGAGTAATCACCAGACACACTTTTAACCCTTTACCGCGCCTCTCTACCTCCGATTAGTACATGAGACATCAACCGGAGCACAGGCTTCTTTCTCGTCCGTCAAAGTGCTGGCCAGTAACATTATTGATTTCCATCGGAGAAATCAGTTTGGGAACAATATTCATTGTGAATTATTGGATGAGGTATCATGAAGTGAAAGGGAAAAGTTAATCAGTTGTTTTCCTATTGCGTGTGCATGTGGATAGTAGTGAGTCGTGTGTCTCAGTTTGTACAGACTGATCATCGTCATCTGTCTCGTGATCTGCCTATCTGAGGCAATACCCTGCCGTATAAATACATTACCCCTGGTTCTCTTCACACTCAGTTGTGTGCCCGTCGTATAATTATTTTACCCTGAAACAATAATAATAACTGCACAAATTCACAACTATTTACATCACAGTCTATTGTGAGACATAATTACGCAACTTCACAGTGCCAAGATCGCTTGGAAATTATGTCCATTATTGTTGCAAACTGTTCAGAAGCTGCGCTTTCAAAGAAAATCCAGAGTAAAGTTCGCATGAAAGTTGTGCTGCTGGTGGTGCCTTGTGCGAGACAACAACTCGGTTTGAGTTAGATTAACCATACGAGTGTCTCAAGGACTCAAATTGTGAAGGTTCCACGTGGGCAGAGGACGGTTGTTTAGGCCTCTTTTCCTCTCATTTTACTGGAGAATCAATTGATATGGTAATTAATCATCTGCGTGGTTTATGCTTTTTCTCATTTTTTCCAACAAACATCCTGAGGGAATCCTCTTTTTTTTCAACGGGGATCTCCCTCCATGCAGCAGCCACGCCAAATGGCATGGCATGAAATCCCATGTCTTATACTCTTATATACATGGCTCATGGCTTCCAATTCCAATTGAGAAAAAGTGATATTACATGGCAATGGCTCGGATTTAAAGAGACAGCATGCAGGGAATCGACTTTCCGCTCGAATTTATTCTACTACGTGCGGAATTCAATGGGTTCAGCAGAGATAGTGGATTTAGTTTGGACCGGTGCGGGTTTTTGAGGGTTTTGTTGCTTTTAAAATGGCTTGTTGATGGTTGGAAAATCACGGCGTGTCATTATCAGCCATTGTGTGATACCGTCCACGTCGTGTTTCCTCCTACTCTTACTGGATTTAATGTACGAAGCAAACCTCGTGATTCTCGCACCGCTCATAAAACAGCCCACACTTCTTGCATCATATTTCCCTGAATAAAATGTCTACACTTTGGCTACCTCCTGCTCATGAATAAGCTGGGTGGAATATATGCGTAATCAGCCGTTCCGAGGAATATAATATGCATGCTTCCTATCCCCAAGATGACTCATGTAAATTAACCATGTATTGGATTTGGGATATGCCAGACATAATGGGATTGTGTAGAGGGAAATTTTATTATTATTGTGTACTACAGTCTTGTTTTTGTTTGCACAGGGAAACATGAGAGTAGGTCCGGAAATCATCAAAGCGGGCATGGAGAAGATTGAGATGAAACGGCGGCAGATGAAGAGTCGGAAGTCCGCCCAGCGTTTCTTCGACTATTTGGTGGTCATTGACTTCGAAGCCACTTGCTTTGGCAGGGACAACACCAAATTCTGTCAGGAGATCATACAGTTCCCGGCGGTTCTTGTGGACTGTGAGACGCTGACTATCAAGGATGCATTCTGCAAGTTTGTTAAGCCTGTTGTGAATCCCACATTGACCGAGTACTGTACCAATCTGACAGGAATCACGCAGGTGGGTGCATATGAATTTAAGACAATCGTAATAATAATAAAAAAAACGAATATATATGTGAGTTGAATGTTGTTTACTTCCCATCGTAATAATAATGGTAATTGTTTTGGCAGGATATGGTAGAAGATGGGATGATGTTTGCGAGGGCATTACAACACTTTGAAGAATGGCTACTTTCCCATGAACTGGGAACTAAGTACACCTTCACCATTGTCACTGATGGCTGCTACGACATGGGAAGATTCTTGTATAAGCAGTGTCAGGTGAGTCGTCTCAAGTTCACTTCCCTCCTCAATTTTTCTCCACCAAGAGAACTTGAAAGAAACCAAGAAGTGTTTTGTCCGTGGGAACAGAGAATAATTATTGAACTAATCTGGGAATATTTTTTTTAGCTGTCAGGGATCAAATACCCCACGTATGCACATCGCTGGATGAATATAAGGAAGGCATTTTGCTTGTTCTATCACATTCGATGGGTAAGTTAGTAGTGATTTTATGTAGTATGGATGGATCTGTCTGCGTGTAGTTGTTGTCTCAGCCAGATTAACAGCAAGATTTGGCCATTTTTCTTCACACGATCCAACTTAATTTTTATGTCTGTGCAGTACAACATAGAGCTGGCTGTGGAAATGTTGGGAGAAAAGTTTCAAGGACGGCCACATAATGGAAGCGACGATGCCTTAAATATCGCCAAAGTCGTCATTTCTTTGCTGAAGGACGGTGGGGAGGCGATTGAGAATGAGCGAATCCTACTGGATGAGGAGGATCAGATGAAAAACGCCACCGTGATTCAGAATGACCGACGGATTTGGTTTGGACTGGACACAGTGGAGAATATCACACGCAAGGATTTTCTTCTTTTAAATCGACTTGACAAGAGGAGCAATGACAAGAATAACAATGATGACGACACTGCAGAAGACTTGAGTGGTAGCGGCAGTGATGACTCGTCGGATTCGTCGGGCAAAGAAAACATTGATACGGAGGAGGACGAGGGGTATGGGAGGGACTATCCGTATTTTCATCAGCAACAGCAACAACGCGAATTTCCAGCTGCATACTCAGAAGTAGCCTTTGGTTCCCATCATGGCTTCTGTCCAGTCCACGGGCCCACGTGCTTTTATGGGACCGGAAGTCGAGGTGGTCGCTGCGGTTCGTATCAGCATCCCTGCCGAGTGTCCAACCAGATTCTCGGTCCCCACCATTATCTACCATCCACTCACATTTATCATCCCAAGTACCCAACCTTATACCCACTGTCCCGTCGGTCCAACTATCCAGTCAATCCTCAGCATGGTGGATCCGAAGGGAGTACAAATAATTCTAGTAGCAACAATGTACCTTTATTGTCTCGAGCTCAGCGGCCGGCCGGGATGCTCCGAAGGGCCGTAGAGGCGGCTGTGGCTGCATCTGAGAATGTCCACTAATTTTTTATGTAGTCAACAATTAAGTGGAGGAGTTTACAGAGTTCCTTTATATTTTTTCAAATTCATTTATCATTTACTATCAAGTCTTTTCTTTTCGACTGTCATGTAATTCTTTGTAGTGGAGCTAGGCAGATTTGTACGTTCATATTGAGAGCATTTCTTCGCTTAAATGAAGCAAAGTTTTCTGTGTTTAGTTTTAAGGGAAGCTGATGTATTTTGTGTCATATTCCTACTCATGATGTTTTGACCACTGGTCAGTACAATTAGTATGTATGCTTATTAGTAGACATTCAAATGATACTAAACCTGTCCTCTTCTTTCGAGTCTTTGTGTCGTTGGGACTCATTAAAGGAGGGACATTTACGGACTTCCGTTTTCATGGGAGACAATCATTAGTTTTTCTATACACAGCAAAGTGTGAATCATGAGGAGGCGACGTGACAAAAAAGGAACCTATATGTACATAAGATGGATTTTATAATATATTTTTAGTAGTTTTTTCCACCAGCTTATTTTCATAATGTGTGAGAGAAGTGAGTCTTTTAAAATCACAATAAATTTCCTGACTGTCAGTCAGTCCTGGCAATGTGCCTTTTACATCTCATCTGTTTATCTCGTTCTTTCTCTCCATGTGCCTAATCTCCGCGTTGTCGTCAGTCAGGCCAGCAAGTTCCACAACCGCTTGACTTTGTCTCAACCTTTTGCATGTGTGTGCGTGAAGGAGACCATCGACATTGGAGATTAAGCTCAAGTACATCGTTGTTGTCGATGGCATCAGCAGCCAGCAAACGTTGACTTTGCCTCCAAGTAGTAACTTGCTCTCCATGTATTTCCCTTTAAAATGAACGGAATGATATGCATGCGCCAGGGTCATGCAGTGAATGACTCTACAACAGAAATAAACAGTTGTGGAATTCAATCTAAAAGATATTGCACGCCTAAAAATACTTACGGCACTCATTCATTTAACACTCCCGTTCAATTGAGTTCCTGTAAGCATATGGCTGCTGTGCAAGTTGCCATTTTAATGGAGCTGGTCCAATAATGGTAACACAACGCAACTCAACTCTGCTAGAAACTATCAATTAAAGCAGTCGGTGGAATATCGCTCGAATTATTGCAGTTTTCCATAAAATATTTAATGCAAATTGAAATGGAAATGGAGAGGAAAAGATGTTCATGATGTTAAGACACTTTGCAAGGCGAAGTCATAAAAGGCAGCTCCAGCAAATGATAGCCCCTCAGTTGCCCTGTACCTGTCTACTTGGACCGACCTTTTATCTTGTGCCCAATTTCATTTTCAACTTCAAAGGTATCATTCTTTTTCTGTGGCTACATAAGCAAAGTGGCATCATGACTTAAGAGACAGAAAGAATTTCGGTGAAAATTTATTACTAACTGGGAATTTCTGTTTGTGTGAACGGCTTTTGTAGGATAATCATGGCATTCGCTGGAGCTGGACCCATTCCAGATCCCAGTTTAGCCGGTCCAGGACTTGGCTTCGGCTTGGGAGGACCTGGAGGGCTTTTTGGAGGCGGCTTTTCTCCGTATATTCCAGTCACACCTCTCGGTGGCTATGAGGCCTTCAAAGGTGACCTTCTGTACCCCATCATCGGAGTTGGAGTTGCCATTTTTATACTCATCATCATCGTACTTGCGGTGAAAGCAGCTTTGGTCTGGAAAGTGGAACTGCTAGAAAGCGTATTCGGGACGAATAAACGACTGAGAAGCATTGACCAACCACCTGCACATGATCAGGACCAAATGTCAAATCTAGCCACCATCGTCATGAGTGCATTGGACAACCAAAGATGCCTGGAGAAGATTGTCTGTACTGTCGGCAGTTATGGACAAGGATCGTCATGGCCGACATGGTTCTCGTAAGTATAATTATCAAGTCACTCCATCCCATGCACCAATTTTCGTGCCCATTGAAGCAAACAAAGAGTTTAAGATGTTTTTTTTCCAAGTCTTGTGCAATTGATGCAAATGATATGCTGAAATTTTGCTCGTTTGTTTACACAGGATGATGGAAAGTATGGTGTCAGAAGACTACCGTCATTCCCTTACCGTGCTCAAGAGCTGTGCTGAAGGCAAATCAAAAATTGAAGACTATACTTGTGGTGGCTCGTCGTCCTCCTCATCCCCTCTCGGCCAAGGGGTCAATGGTCAAGGGTCCTCGTTGGCAGGCCAGGGAGCTGCTAAGAATGGAACAAGCGCAGCAAATTCAGCAAAACCTAATAATAAATCATTTGCATTCAATGCTAGTAGCAATGCTCTGTGATAATTTTTTTACACTTTAATTTTCTACTGTCAAAGTCATTATACACCTAGCTGCAAAAATGTTTATTAGTCTGCATTAATTTTAATATGAAACCAAGTTTTAATATATGCATTGAGTCAAATTTACATGTTCTGTAGTGCAATGCTAGTACACCCCATAAAAGCTTTATATAATTTCCAGCAAAAATTTTCCTTCATATTTATTTGCAACTGCATACT
>JAQIWI010002730.1:0-11652 GCA_034698825.1 Deuterosminthurus bicinctus | reverse complement strand
AACACTGGAGACTAATGCACTTTTCGAAACTAAAATTGGGAAAACAACATGGTTTTCATAGCATTTTGGACAAGTAATAATTTTTTACTGTTGGAGTAGTATCTTTATATTCCAAATTTGAAATAAAAATCGGGGGTCCAGCGACAAAAATGGGAGCGCGCGCGCTTGCCCTCATCGAAATTTTGCGGATTTTTTGCATGATTTTGAAAGGAAAGGTTCTGGAGAAGGCTGCAAAAGTCATGGTTGTGCAAAATGTCGCTTCTTAAGCCAGTAATTTTGGGAAAATGTAAAATTTCGGGTTTTCCAATGAGTTCGTGACAAAGTCGTAGTGCCCACGAGTGTGAAAAAAACTCTCATTAAACCCGGCCTGGATTAAACCAGTGTTGGTAGTATTGCTGCAATTGAGCAACTGTCTAAATTTTTTGTATCCTTCCAACAGTCGTAAGCCATTTGTAAGATAAACTTGACCAATTTGTGTTGCGGCGGCATGGAACAGATATTATTACAACAAACTTTACCCATTATGATTTAATTTTGTTGACACATCAATTGTGCACCCAAACAATTTGCTTTCATTTTCAACTTGTTGTTGCTCAATAAATAAATTTGATCGTCAACATCAACAGTTGGTGAGCAGGGAACTTAGCAGTTAACTTATTTGTTTTGTCTGCTGACCACTTTATTAAACCCGAGAGAATTAACCTACCGGGAAAATGTCGAGCCATCGGCTTGATTGATTTTTTTAGAAGCTGCCATCGAAGTCCATCGCCACCAATTATGTGTAGATTAGTCAACAAGTCATTTACAAAGTGTTTGTCTGTTTATTTATCATGTTCCCCAAATACGTGAATCTTGTGAATTTTCCTCCGTAGTAGAGGCGGATGCAGAAAAAATGCTTCTTGCTTTGACACTACTAGCTTAATTTTTTCACGTGTGTGTACAAGCTAATTATTCCTATGTTTGATGCAGGAAGTCTAAGTCCGATATCATGTCATAATTTTTGTAAAGCTTGCTCATGCATAAACTTTACTTAACATGCCAGCTGCCTTTAGAATGCCAAGAATTTTTTTATAATGCTTGCTGCTCATAATCCCAGTCAACTTTAGTGTTAAATAAAATTACATTTTATTTTATTTTGAAGTTCACTTCTCAGCCGGCATATTAGCACGGAGGTTGAGAAAAAAAAATTTCACAGCTAAAAACTAAAATACCAGAGACAACACTCTGGAGTGTTGAAAATTTACTCATTAGCCCCACTCAACAGTCTGTTTTCCTGACGCGTTTTTTTCGAGACGGAAAGTTTTATCATCTTGAGTTCTAGATGTTACTGTCATTGACTCCTTGAAGATACAACTTGGCCTCTGATTTCCCAGCAGTAAGCAAGTCCTTAGCTCTGGATTCATTGGTGATTTTTGGAAGCCCTTCAGGTTTTCTATCTTTCTCAGGGTCTTTGATGGCGGGGGCTGGACTCCGTCGCTTTATTAAAACATACACTCCAATTCCAATGCAAAGGAAAATGGGCTGCAAATTTACATTACATTAGAGCCTTGTGAAATGTAAATATTTTGTAAACAATCACTTGAGTAATGGCTTATTATACGTAAGAAGAAACTAGATTGCTTTTGGTAAAGGAAATAAAACTTACAGTGACAATGCTCATGATAACCACCCAACTCTCCAAAGCTGTCCAACCTGACATTTCAATTTACTTATGGGAAGCTTGAAATCTTGCCTGTTAATGTAGAAGTCCGACTTTTGATACACTACTGAGCACTTCATCATTCCAGCTGCTCCTTTATAGTAACATGATGGTGTGCGGCGTAATAAGTTAAAAATAAAAATCTAGTGTAATCTGCGTCATTCTGTATTACAGAGTTCGATAAAGTCAAACAACATACAACATACATGTTTTGAGATGCAAACTTTGATGGAAAAAGCATTCGAGCTCCTGTTGGGAGTTCATATTCAAGCTTGTACTGGTGGAATTGATCAGCTGCAAGTCCTCAGCTCCAGCGTTTTGGTGAATCGAGTAGCGTGGAACGTCAAATTTCGTTCCACTTTCCTCAACCTCAGCTCCTGTCAATCAAATTTGTAATGATCGAAATGGCAAGAAAGTATGAAAGTGAGAGAAAATGTAGAGTTTTTACCAGACGATCCATCGCTAAGATGTGATGCAGAAAGCCTGAACATTTGTAGTTGAACTTAAGGTAATACTCAATTCAGTGAGTCGTACTTTCAATGAGTGCAAATAGTCGGGTGAAACTCAAGTTAGCCGGCTTTTAATCTTCAAGTTAGCCGACCAACCCGACTATTGTCGGCCAATGCTCGATTTAGCCGACTTTCCATTTTTCAACTGAACTGTCTACCCGAATTTTGCCTACGAGGTACCCAACTTTCCCGACAAAAGTCGGCCAATCTTCAAGTTGTGACTGCATTGTTGGAAATGGAGCTCGTGACTTTCTCGTGTGATGACATCACCTTCAGCATGTCCTTCTTGTAGCTCTGATGCATCTTTTGAGCTACCGCAGGGTCAGTCCCTATGACAGCTATAGAGTGTATCTGCACATCGGACACGCTCATTCAAATTTGCATACCCGATGGGAGTAGAGAGTGGAGCTCAGTACACAGGAGTTCCCAGTCACAATGGACTTGAATCGACGGAGAAAGTTTCACGAATGCGAATGGAAGGAGAGACGTTACGAGAATGCAGAAGGAGAAAGAAAAATTATTTAAAACTGAGAGAAAATTACGGTTAGGGATTCTCATCCACACAAACAAGCAAAATTAAATCAATTTCTGCTGAAAATTCAGTGACATTTATATTACATTTAGAGACATTTTTATTACATACGTAAAGAACATAACGGACATCATTTTAATCCCGACATGAGATAGCCGGCATCAATCTGCGTAAAGCTCCTAAATCGTTGCCCTACTGGCCACCATCTAAATGCTCACCCAACTTGACTTTTAACAATAATTTTGCAGAGTCAATGTCCGTGAAGATCAGTGGATTTTTGCTGCCTACGAAACTATTATGACTACTCCCAATCCAAAGAGTCTCCGCCTTCGTAGACGCAAATACTTTCATTCGGGACTGATTACCATCCGAGTGTCCACAAAAATCACTCCGGTAACCAAACCTGACTGTCTTCGTCTGTGTCCCCACAGATTTCTCAGCTCTCTCCATGGAAGTCCCCTTTAACAGTACAAATACACACAATAATCTCAGCCCGTAACAAAGGAACCAGCTCAGAATTACCTGTGCATTGTGGTGACGCTTATCCATGAACTGCCCGCATTCATAATGACCCAACAAAGCGATACTGCAAGTAAACATTTCCATCTTCCGGTCAAAATAAGCTTTCCATTTGCATTCAGCGCTAGACTCCAGCTGCAAGCTCAGAAAATAATGTAGGTGAGCACTCAAAACGGCCTGAATGATGAGCTTGTCGTTTGCAATGTGGAAATTGATCAGAGAAGAGCTTTTGCACCCTTCCAGATGAGCCTCAAACAAAGCTGCATTTCCATCATAGCTGATCCAATTGCGCGGCTGAACCAACTCAACACCTGGTCTATTCAACACTTGTCCTACGAGATTAAACATTTCCAAATTCATATAAAAATTATTTAAAATAATTAAGATATGTCCAACCTTCGCCTTTGTCACTATGGGGCGAAGTGGGAACGAGACTCCACAGATGACACATGCAGGATTCAATGCATAAAATCTGCAAGTCAAAATACCGGTTTGAGTTGCAAACTTTGGTGGAAAAGGCATTCGAGCTGCTTGTGGGAGTCTATATTCGAGCTTGTACTACTGGTGGGATTGACATGCTGCAAGTACAAGAAGCTGCCTCCAATTCCATATCTGGACCCTGATATGGTCTTTTGTGCAGCCAGATAGATTGATCTTTAACGTGAGTATCACTTCAGCTCCAGCTTCTTGGTGAATCCAGTAGCGTGGAACGACAAATTTCTTTCCACGTCCAATTTCCTCAACCTTAGCGCCTGTCAATCAAACTTAAAATGATCAGAGTGACAAGCAAACATGAAAGTGAGAGAAAATGTAGAGTTTTTAATAATTATTACCAGAAGACCCACCGTTAAGATGTGGTGCAGAAAACCAGAACATTTTTAGTTGAATTTTGGGTGGTATTCTAATCAGTCCGTTTTCAAGGTTTTCTTTTAAAGAAACTCCACAGCAATACTGACGAGGATGAGCATTCAAGCAAGCGTTTATGTAGTTGCAAGCCATCCCTCTGGTAGACCTTGTGAGTGCGTAACGCTGGGCAACCATTTAACGGTGATAGTTTCCCATCTGACCACAGGCCCACAAAGGACTTAAGTGGAATTTAAGGGCAGGAAATGAGCTTTTTCCACGCGTTATATGAATTTGGTTGCTCTCTTAAGTTTCATAAAACTTTTTTTATAACTCCGCCAAATTTTTTTATAATCTAATGTTCGAGTACAGCTTCACCAAACAATTTCCCCTTTTCAAGCCACTTGTATTACTATTCCATTATTGCATTTGAGTTGCTCCGTGAAGACCGATTTGTGTTGCAAAATTATAGGAAATAGTTCACAATGGAATCCATGGAGAGATTACCAGGAATGGAAGGAGAAGAGCTACGGCAATGCAGCAGGAGAAAGCAAGTTCCAAACTGAGAAAACTTGACGGGATTCCTATCCACACAAACACACAAAATGAAATCAATTTTTACTGAAATTTTAGAGACACTTTTATTACATGGATAAAGCACAGAACAAAAAAGAACATTTGAATCCTGGCAGGGAATAGCCCGCCATCAATCCCATATCGTAACCCTACTGGTGACCATCTAAATGTTCGCCCGACTTGACTTTTACGACTAATTTTGCAGAGTCAATGACGGAGAAGATCAGTGGACTTTAGCTGACTACGAAACTATTAAGACTAGTTTCAATCCAAAGAGTTCGGTTAAATCTTCGTCTCGCTGTATGCATGCTTGCATTCGGGACTTATTTACATCCGGCAAACAAAGCTGGCTTCCCTTCGTCTATGTTCCCACAGATTTCTCAGCTCTCTCCATGGAGGTCCCCTGCCCTGTAATACAAATGTACACAATAATGTCGGTCCATAACAAAGGATACAACTCAGAATTTACTTACCTCTGCATTGTGATGACGCTTAGCAATGAACTGCCCACATTCATAATGAAATGACCCAACAAAACGATGGTGCAAGTAAAAATTTCCAACTTCCGGTCAAAATAAGCCATCTAGTTGCTCTTAGCGCTTGAGTCCAGCCGCAAGTTCAGAAAATAATGAAACTGAGGACTCAAAACGGCCAGAATGATGACTTTGTCGTTTGCAGTATGAATGTTCACCTGAGAAGAGCTTGCGCACCCTTTCAGATGAGTTTCCAACAAAGCTGAATTCCGATCATAGCTGATCCAATGGCGTGGTTGAACAAACTCGACGCTTGGTCCATCAAACACATTTCCAAACTTACCAATTCAATTCAAGACCAAATGATGCGAGCATTATGGCTTAATAGGCAAAGGGTCTAAACCATTTGATTATGTAAAGTGACAAACTAGTATCCCTTATTGTTATAATTACTTCTTAAATTTAGTGGTGACCCTCGATATAACTCTCAGGGTTTGCAAATGACTGCGATAGTTGTAAGTTTGATAAGTCGACATTATTTGTAAGGAATAAATGCTACTCACCGATCAGGTCTTCGTACAATGCACAGAGCAAACACAATAATTATCATTATGTTGACAATAAGCCCGAAAACAGTGACCACAGCAAGAGCCGGGAAAATTAAATATGTTGAAGCCTTCATGTCACCCTCGTGTGGCAAACTTTCTCTTGTCTTGCTTTCTCCGGTGAAAGTGAATCTCTTCAAATAGTTCCGCTGGCCCAGCAAAATAGTCAGAGGGTCCATTGATGTAAATTAAAAGTTGTCTCAGCAAAGTTTTACTTCACAATGAGTGAGCTTACATGCACAGAAAGTTGAAGAGATATACAAGCCAATACCCACCTGTTTGTGAGTCTGCGAGGGGAGCTTGTGCTACAGGTGAATTGGATGTGCTACAAAGAGCAGAGGAAAGCTGTATCATGTTTATACGGAATTTTTAACATCACATGGCTCTGTACTGTACAACAGGTTGAGGATGCCGTCTGTCATGCCTGTTGGTCTTGCCCAAGTATAATAATGGATAGAAACAACCACAAAGCATTTGAATACTGAAAAAGAATTTGTTTTCGTCCCTTCACCTATGCAATGATAGTTTTACTTAGCTCTTGTCTGTACTCGTTCATGTAACTAAAGTTGCTAATAATAATGCCCAAGCTGTAAGCTTATGATGTTTCATAGGGTGATGTAGCTTAGATGCAGCACTTAATGAAGCAGATACTCGAGCACACAATCAGGGTTACACCGAGCCAATCTAAGGGACGTCTTTACTAAACGGCTTCCTCCAGCCAACTCCTTGAGTTACTCTCATCCTCGCACACTCTAAGTCTCTCCCAAGTCACTCCAAGTGGCTTGTGAGTACTTAGCATACTCATTTACATGACATACAAACGAGCCTAATAATTATAATGCAAATACATCTTACAAAGACCAAGTCCTAATTTTTAGCTCGTCGCAGCTGGGACAGTTAAAAACAGACGGTATTTATTATGATGAACAAACCCTGCTGACATAAAGTAGACATGTTCAATGCCTCCTTCGTATGGTAATGTAATAGCGCTCAGATGACCTGGAAAAGCCATGCGGATTTTTCATTGAAGGCGGTGGATGCTGAGATGACAGCCTTATCGAGTACTTCTGCATCATCACACGTGCTGCTGTTTCTCCTGAGTAGGAGCACCGCCCTACATTCAAAATTATTAAAATAAAACTCTGTCTTCATTATTGCAGTGATTTGACCCGATCGTGACTGACTTACCGTAGCCAACTGGCATCAGATTCTTGGTGTTTACTCATGAAAGAACTTGAGAAAGGTTATGTTATTTGGAAAATGTCTGAGGAACGGTATGAATTCGAGCAGTAGTGTTACAAATGGTGCCATATGTTCGTTCATTGTGAAGACACTGCTCACGAGTTTGGCCACGACAGCTTCGTCAAAAGGATTCCTCTTCCCGAGCCGAATGTGGAAAACAACGTTGATACTTAAATAAACAAAAATATCACGTGGGCAAAATGTTTGCTCGCCATCTTTCAAAGCCAATTCCACATTAAATTTTCTTTCCAGTTCTTCCATTTCAAATACAAAGCAGCCCTCCATGCATGGTCGTTGGGCTAAAGAAACCCATTTGTTGTTGTTGCTTGGTTCTAACTAATTCGACTGGCAGGCCTCCAGTGTTTCCCTCCACCAAAGAACAAACCGTACAGCTGATAGAATCCTGCGTCTTGAATAAAATAGTCTACCGGGATTCTTTCTGACAATAAGGGGTCGCTCATAAATTTGGCGTTGACTGGGTCTACTGTTACTTGACACTCTGAAGCAAAAGGGGATTTTCGGTGACCGTTGAATTGCACGAAACGTTTCATCACAAACCTGTCGACCCAAATGGATACTTGGAGAGAGCGGTTTTCCCGAGTTTAGCCGTTATTCTTTGGCCCACTCAATGTATCGGTAGTGTATCATTTTTAAGATGGTAAGAAATCTCTCGAGGCCCCGAAGAGGTCAGAGGATGCATTTGCGAACAAATTGTGAGGAGCAGCAGCGACACCAGTGCCCCACTAAGGAATTAAATTTCGTACCCCAAATCAACTTTAATTTTAATAAAATATATAAATTAAATTAGGCGGAAATGACAAAGACAGTTAACTCAAATATTATATTTCAGCCATTTTATTAAAAATTACCCCAAGGCCCAAAGAAATCAATTCAACAATATAGATTATGTATGCTACACACATAATTCAATGCACACTGAAATCCAGAAATTCATTATGCTTTTCACTAATGTTAAGTTTGCTATTATGAATGTCCCTGTTATACCAATTTACAGGACAAGCCAGTTTGGTCTGGGGGTTAGAGCTTTGTGGACTCAATACTCCGACTCACACTCACAGAGGGTTCGATCCAGTGTTGCATTCGGGAACATTGCCATATGGAAATTTTCGAAGGTTTCCAGGAATTCCCAGGAATTTTCCTCGCATGCGGAAATCTTGCCTGCGTAGATTGCCGGAAATCTTAATGGGCACCTATAGAAATCTATGGAAATCTAAACTGACACAGTTAAACTTCCCAAATGTTCGTTTTTTAGCTACCTTTTAAACTTCCAAGCTGTTCTGGAATTCTAGAAAATCTTGCATATATGCAAATTTTTGAGCCACGTTACTGGAAAATTTCACAGTACCTCTATTTTTAAATCTGAGTATGAAAAATTACGATAAAATAAATCACTGGAAAGAGATTTGAGGCCATCCTTCCAACAAATTGACAAGAGTTGAAGGAATGTCATTTTTTCACAGTATTAAAATACGAAGATAAACAATTCAAATCTCAACCGCAGTGGCTTCCAATTAAGATTCTATTGATAACGACCAGTAACGTCCCTCAATGTTCAAGAAGAACCACCTCAACCGAAAGAGGAGCAAGCTACCTCTTTAAATTATGTCTTCAGTTTCTTAGCCAGTTTTGATAAAAAACACTGATTTAAGAATCTTTCTACAACTTATGTATGGTATGAGATGGGATTATTGAAAGTTAGTAAGCGCTATCTAGATCAGGCCTCGTGGCGGTAAACTTTTGTCGGATGTTTCTTATCCTCGAACTGTTGACTTTAGATTTCCGAAGGTAACCAAGACAAGTTTTGCGTTAATTAAACTATAATTAAGACGGGCAGTACTAATAAACTGTCCCTTGGGCCCTCAGTTACAATGACTGGAAGAGTATGCTCATGATGAATTTTACATTTTACTTTATTAAAAATATCAACAACAGCAACATCAGAAACAACAACTTAGTTCTCGGAAATTTCAATTAAATTAATTCCTTCTTGGGCTGATCCGGACTGTAGAGGGCGTGGACGGCAGTACGGAAAACCCCCAATCGCATCACAAAAACAGGTGCACAGCTTTCCTATTATTTTCTTGAAGCCCCACATCAAAACTTCAGAAGCCACCATACCGGCCACCACCACACTAACTTGCTCCAAGTACCCCCTTTCACCATCCAGCTTACAATGAAGCTCCTTAGAAGGGAAGATTTGCGCTTCACAAGGATACTTCTCGGCTTCCTCATTCCAAAAGCAGTAAGGTGCGGCCACGCAATATTTTTCGCGCGTAATTGATTTGCAAATCTCTACGACAAAATTTTATTATAATAACTACATTTACTTTAAGGTTTAAAAAATTCTTACGCGATGCCGTTGCCATTTTCTCGGTTGTAAAATCGAATGCAGACTGACAAGACAAGGTAAAATCAACTCTCAATATAAATATTTTTTAGCAAGATTGAATCAATACTTCTGTTTATGTTTTACTCCAGCAGTACAGTGAGAACCATGGCAACAGATATCCAAACGCAAAATTTGAATATTTTTATCATCTATTGAATAACTTAGAGGTAGAAATTCGCATTAGAGAAAAATCCAACGGATCCAAGCACCAATAAGTTGCGATAGCGGAGAAAAATCAAATTGGCGGTGGTCGTTGTAGCCAAACTGCAATAACCTTCATTTTTCCTGCACATTATGATTCTACTGTTTTTGGGTATACAAACAAGCATCTCATTTAATTGGAACTTGGTTTTGGACATAATCAAAAAAAATAACCGAAAAAAGCATAGCTTGTAATACATATTGAATTTCCCGAATGTGTTCAGATAACTAGAGGGTAGTATTCATATACCGGACGCCCCAGCCATGTTCAGCTTACTGCGTGTCCCCATTTAGGATATGATATTTAATTTGTCCCAATTGACGCTGCTTGGACCCATTACAATATTTGGATACTGGCATCTATCAGGCATATGACCCATAAGAGATGCTTGTAGGCAAGCCCAGCCCGACCAGTAGAAATCTGGAGAACAGGCGGGTAAAGAGTACCGCCAAAGTAAACTCTTGCTATTGAAAGAATCGTACATAATTCTCCTTGTGCAAAGAATACTTGCTTCTAGTTGTGCGAAATTTAAAGTGTGCAAGGTCCCGTCAACATGCTGCAAAAAACCACGCCTTATAGAAAATATCATGAAGTTGAAGTCATAGCAGAGTAATAACAAGTTGTTCAATAATGTACACAAAATGTCCCCAAAACAAAAACTTCTGGAGCTCTCAAGTTTGTTGGTCAAGCTGGTTGCTATCTGGACAGCATTGTAAGGCATTAAACTAGATTAAATTTTCTATTTGATGCAGTTTTAGTACAAAATTATTGCTGTCATTGCAGATGTGCTGCTGCTCCAGCAGCCAACAAGAGAACTGCAGCTGATATTCCAAAGGGGCCCCTTTCCTCCGGAAACTGTCGTCTAATTATTAACGAGCTTAATCTCTATCCAGCGGGGCAACAACAATTCATTGAACTAAAGAGATCTTGCAGAATCAAACCACAGAAAGTATTTAATGTGAAGATGGAAGTCACTGAAGATAAGTTACAGAAGTCGGCGTACAAAATCGTCGTCATTGATCATCGCGGATATTTAGTGGCCGTTTGTCATCTCACCGGTGAGGCAAGAACCCGTTATGGAGACAACATTTTTTACGTTCTTGGTGGGACATCTCACAGCAATAGAGATTTCAAAATAGAGGACTGCGAAATCGCTGAGAATTATGAAGACTCTGTCGGCAAGTCATTCCTTCCCATTGGAGATGTGGCGCCTATTGCAATTGGCCTCGTGCACAATAATGCACCCAAAGTAATAAGAGCTGTAGCTTTAGATGAAACCAATGGGAAAAAGCTGAAAGTGCGGATCGATTACGAGCTACAGAGACGTCTCGTTGAAAATTTACAAGACCTGATTGTCTTTGCCAGCTCTGCACCTCATTCTGAATGTGAATTCTTTAAAGAACTCTATTCAAGATACACCTACGAGCAATCAGGATATTTCATTGTTCGCGATTGGGCTGATGAAACTGTCGCGACTCTAAGCCAAAGTAGATGCTCATCACAAGAAGAAGCTGCTGCTTGGCTTCCATTCCAGCATCAATATTTTTCCTACGCTTTTGCTTCACCCAACTCTCCGAATAATTGTGAAAAAACACTACAATTTATTGTTGAAAATGAGCAGCCAAAGAGGTCAACACCGCGTCAAGATTTCATTGAAGACAGCAAAGGTTGCAGTGTATTGACAGAAGATGAAGCCATTGAAGAATTTGAAACAATAACAAATCATAAAAGTTACAACAATAGGCTATTGGCCACATTCAAGAACGAGATTATTGGAGTAGAAACCCATTTCCTGGACCCTGCTGGACTTGCAGATCCATTTAATACAGAGTGTGAAAGTAAGAACGTACAACACATGACTAAGCTCGTGTAATTAAACATTTCTCTTGATTGCAGGTGAACAAGCTCCTTTTCCGTACAATCCAAGTACAAGCCAAGAATTTGAAGCAGCACTCGAGGATCATAAGCAGAGCAAGGATATGTATGTACTCGATTCCTTCAAAATATGTATGTAAATATTTGCCCAAAATGATCAAAATATG
>JAQIWI010002729.1:0-11652 GCA_034698825.1 Deuterosminthurus bicinctus | reverse complement strand
ATCTCACTAGGTGTGCAACTTTAGTGCATGAGAAGATCCACCGGGTGCTTATTGATACTATGCATATGCATATAATTGTAACCATGCAGTTTACCAAGCACATGATAAACAACTTTTCGCAATCCCTCATATTCGCTTATGCATGTCCAATGCATTATCTCTGGCAGAGTTTGGGCAGTGCTAGTCCACCATGAGACGATTATAAAGTTAACAAAGTTAAGTATATATTAAGTGTATTGTACATGAGTAAACAAACCCAGAAAAATCGGCTGTTGAATCATTTGTGCAAGAATGCCACATCATTTTCCTCGTATTGTGAAACTTGATGTACTGGAAGAACTAGGATTTGGCATGACACAGCCCCCGGCTTAAATAAACTTGCGGCTGGTCCCTTTTGCAATGGCGTGCAAAAAAAAAGCATGATTACGATTAGATTCTGGTCAAAGGCATCTTTTCTATTAGGACTGTACATTTCTTTCTAAGAAAATGAGGAGTATAGCCAACAAGGAAAAGGAATTTACGAACAAAGCTTGTTTACGAACAACATTTAACGCTGCATACTCGCTGAATTTTTCATTTACTACGACGGTAGCCATCTAGAGTTCATTTTGCTCAATTCAAATACTGCTTACGCTAAACAAGCTTAATAAATTGAACAACTGCAGCTATACTGCTGGCTGTTAGCTCCACGAGATCTCGGGACTGGTGCAAAATAAACCTTGCAACTTTCACTTGAAGAATGTCTTTCATGCATATCTCATCTTCTAACTGGAATTGGAATTAGCATCACCTCACAGAAGTCTTCCGTATCGCATCGAAAATAATCGTTCTCAGTCACCATCCTGTCACATTAATTCTCATATCGACAGTGACCCTTGAAGGTGACTGTTACCCACCATGTCGGTCCTATTGGAAAACTCGCCCTAATCCATAATCCATGTCATGCGAATATTTCATCAACGATGTCTACCAGCCAATGACCACGAACAAAACTTGAACAGATGCAAAAATACGCCTTACCATCTCACAGTGAAGAGATTCAAAAAATATAAGTCACAAAGCTCCATTCGTTAACTGTTTTGAAGAAGTCTTCGCATCGCAGTCACCAAAGAGCGTTTAAACATATCATGTCAGTGACTTGAGTTCGTACTGGAGTTGGGAGAAGACGATGATAAGCCCAATCTTAAAGCTAACTTTCTTTACCTCAATAACTGCAAGGAATTGGGCTTTAAAGTGACTTTCTCATTACGTCAATCTAACAGCCAAGTGACTACGAATTTGTTGAACTATCAAAGATGTCGGTATTGCCCTTAAAAATATAGACTGTCGAAAGTCAAAGAGTTCTTTTACAAGCTTCTTGGTGTTACCTTCAGAAAGATTCTTAGACTGAAGGTTCTTTAACGTCCAAAAATCTGTCTTCGATGACTACAACCGAAGTTGATACTTCGCTTTTTGGCTTAAGTGTACCAAGAATCCAATCACAATTTATCTACCATAATTGAATGAATGATTTAAGGTTGAGGTAGGACGAAAAATTCACCCAAGTCTGCGGTTTCAGCATCAAAAGTCTAGGTCGTAGTCGTAGTCTTTGAAATTCAGGTACTCAATACTATTCTATTCAAGATTAATTATTAGATTTATCAAGATTATTAGATTTAACGACTCAATGGCTCACCTGGTAATTTGTTCATCGGACGATAATCATCAACGAATGTCTCCTGACCACCAACTTGGTCTCGATCCATGCTGCTGGTTACGACTGGAGCTGTTTCGAGGACTTAAAAAACGTCAAAGGGTTGAATCTTTGAATGCGTCACCTCAGCCTCCCACCGCGAGGGTTCGAGGTCCTTGTCGCAGAACTTACTAAACGTGTGCTGCGACAATGTGCATATATCGACATGTACTGTGGGGCACATACTGTCGCATATAATAATCGACGTATGTCGATAAAATATACTCTGGCGCTACTGTTGGCTTAGCAACAACACCAGTGGTCGCATACTCAACAATTATTCTAAACGCCACCGCTAGCAAGTGGCTTGGTTGCGGCCGTGGCCGTGACGTTTTCGGTTGACCGTTGAAGTTGATGCGGCGTGGCAAATCAGTTGCAATTAGGAATTGGAGCTAAGCAGACCGTTGTCTTCTTCTTCATTCGTTGTAAAAATACCAACGAGGAAATTTGTTACCACATTAAGGCTTTGTAACAAGAAGGAGGCAGCTGTAGAATCAAAATTCGTTTGTTTTAAATATTGAATCATTGTAAACATTTGAGCATAATTTTCAAGATGGTAAGTGATGAATTTTTAGCCATTTTTCGAGTAGGTGATGTCTTATTACATGTGGGTTGAAATTTTGTTGCGTCATGTAGAATATTGTGCTAAAATTAATTGTTTTCCGCTTTGAATTTCAGCGTGAATGCATTTCTATTCATGTCGGTCAAGCCGGAACACAGATCGGAAATGCGTGCTGGGAATTGTACTGTTTGGAACACGGGATTCAACCCGATGGACGAATGCCATCCGATAAGACATGCGGAAGTGGGGATGACTCCTTCAACACGTTTTTCAGTGAAACTGGTGCCGGGAAGCATGTTCCCAGAGCTGTCATGGTGGATTTGGAGCCAACTGTTATTGGTGAGAATAGATTTATTTTACTTGTGTTATTTGACTCACAAATTTATTGTTAGTAATATAGAAGTATGAAAGTATCCGTATAGCAACGCAGGTATTTGGGGAACTTAAAAAAACCATTATGCACCAGTCACCACAGGTCAGGCGCCTAGGTCAAGTAAGTTGGGTGAGAAGGTTTAGGTGGCACCAGAGTGGCCTGTCTGCATTGGGTGCGGATATTGTCATGGTGCGTAAGAGCTGAACCTGTCATTTGATCGAGAATATTCTAGTTTCAGAGAGTTAGTGAGGAATCCTAATTAATTGTCTCATAGTCATGATTCCGAAGAGCGTTTCGCGATAAAATGCTGGAGAATAAGGAGATTGCTATTTACCTCGTAATATATATTAACAACAATCGTTTCATACCGTTGTCGTTAAAATTTCTATGACAACCTATTCATGAAAAGCAGATACGATCACTGACTAATTCAATGCTTCCTATGATTGAAAACTCGAATTCTCTTATTTGTTTCTCACGGTATGGTCATTCCGTCATAAGTCATGACAATCAGTTCATCAGCTTTGTGAAGATCAAGTATTTGTGCTAGTTACGCTGGAAATGTATGTGGAAATTATGTAGTACTCAAGAAGTCACGCCTGAGAGTAGATTAGATTTTGCATTGTTTTTTTTTGTTGAACTTACACGGAATGGCCTCATACTGATGTCACATTTTATCGGCTATTGCCATTAGGACCATGAATGAAGTTTTAGCATCGCATTATTACCTAGAAGTTCACCTGAAATACGTCAGAACAATAGGAGTCATTTTTGTATCTATTTTTCCATGGAACTCTAATATCATAGAACAGAAGTATGATTCAAGGTGATAACTGCCGGAACAAGCAGTTACGCAATGTTTTAGTGCGAACTTGTATGTGCAAAGGTTCGTCGGCGTCGGCATTTGATGCATTGAGGTTACCTGCTTGCATTCACCACCTGTCTCTATGTAAATATTTGTCTGATATGAAGTGTTGGGTGTTTTTTGCAGATGAGATCCGTACCGGAACCTACCGACAATTGTTCCACCCAGAACAGCTGATTACCGGTAAAGAAGATGCCGCAAACAATTATGCTAGAGGTCATTACACCATCGGGAAAGAAATGGTGGACTTGGTGTTGGACCGCATCAGGAAGCTTGCGGATGCATGCACGGGTCTGCAGGGATTTTTGATCTTTCATTCTTTTGGAGGTGGAACTGGCTCTGGTTTCACTTCGCTCTTGATGGAACGTCTGTCTGTGGATTATGGAAAGAAATCCAAGCTTGAGTTCGCAGTCTACCCAGCTCCTCAAGTGTCCACCGCCGTTGTCGAGCCCTACAATTCCATTTTGACTACTCATACGACCTTGGAACATTCCGACTGTGCCTTCATGGTTGACAACGAGGCCATTTATGACATTTGCCGTCGCAACTTGGACATCGAACGCCCGACTTACACCAACCTGAATAGGCTCATTGGACAGATAGTGTCTTCCATCACGGCCTCCCTCCGCTTTGACGGAGCCTTGAATGTGGATCTTACTGAATTCCAGACCAACTTGGTCCCGTATCCGCGTATTCACTTCCCCCTGGCAACTTACGCTCCTGTCATTAGTGCGGAAAAGGCCTACCATGAGCAACTCTCGGTGTCCGAAATCACCAACTCCTGCTTTGAGCCGGCAAACCAACTGGTCAAATGTGATCCTCGTCATGGAAAATACATGGCTTGCTGTATGTTGTACCGTGGTGATGTCGTTCCTAAAGATGTCAATGCTGCTATCGCCACCATCAAGACAAAGAGGTGAAATGTCAAACTTTTAGTGTTCCGGTTTTCTCTCCCTTTTCTTCCTGATTACAATATTATTCAAGGAGTGGTTGAAGCTGTAAAATGTCTCCGTAGTCGCTCATTGCTTACGATAATCAATGAGAAACATGGGCTGAGGAAAGCTGTCATCATATCTTTGTTTTATTGAGCGGTATCTAGTGAAGGTTGAAGCGTACCTGCTCGCACTTGAACACGGTGGGAGGAAATGTCAATAAGAATATTGAACGATTATGATGGTGATAGGTGATCTTGTACAGGCATTATTGTATTTCGTGCTAAGCTGAGCAGGTTTTGACCCTGTATGAAGTATCAGAATGACGGAGAAAATTATCTGCATTGATTATGAAATGCAATTATTGGTTTGCTTTCGGCAGGTCTATCCAGTTCGTGGACTGGTGCCCAACAGGGTTCAAGGTCGGAATCAACTATCAGCCCCCAACTGTTGTTCCTGGAGGAGATTTAGCTAAAGTTCAGAGAGCTGTCTGCATGCTTTCCAATACGACGGCCATTGCGGAAGCGTGGGCCCGTCTGGATCACAAGTTTGATCTCATGTACGTAATGTCCAAATAACGAGTGTCTCACTCTGTCTGTTTGTTGCATCACAATGTTGTGGCATGGGCAGGAGGAATAATAAGATAATTATCGTGGTTGACCATCATCTGTTTGCTGCAGCAACATGTTAGCATTGCAGCTCTAATTACACCATTGTTTTTCTCTCTAGGTATGCTAAGCGAGCATTTGTCCATTGGTTTGTGGGTGAAGGCATGGAGGAAGGTGAATTCAGCGAAGCACGTGAAGATTTGGCTGCGTTGGAGAAGGACTATGAAGAAGTTGGGATGGACTCAGTGGAAGCAGAGGGAGAAGCTGGTGAGGAGTACTAGCTGTGAAAATCTATGAAAAATCTGGCAAGGAGCTATCGCTGTCGTAAAACCCAGCTATGCGGTGGCTGACCAAGAATAATAACAACATAAAATGTCAAAATCACCTTCAGTTACGGGGAGTATCGTTGCTCTGTTTACCTCGTAATGAAGAGTAGTTAAATGTGAGCATATTATCCGGCTATCTGACTCTTCTAAATTGCAATAAAAGTGAACTTAAGAAATAATGTCAAATCTTTTGGGAGTTTTGTTTGAAAAACGTTCAAGGCTCTTATGCCTTGCTTGCTGTCTGTGTGTATGTTCACGTATACTAGGATAAGTAGGAGTGCCCTGCGTAGAAGGTACTGAAACAGCTGATAAGAGATTGTTGTAATAGGATAGTGTCTTTTGAGTCATTTCCAAAAACTGGTAATCGTTTAAATTTCTAACTGTTGAAACTGTAATCGTAGTGGTTGTATGGATGGATGCGCTTGTTTAGTCAACAATTTGGGAGTTAGTCAAGCCTTATCGCCCAGTCTTTGTGTACATGTTGGTGTGTGTGTTCAGGCCGGACGTGCACTTCTGTATATACATGTGGACATGCAGTAGTGAGTAGTAGTAGGACTCATGCGGGAAATTCTAGCAATTTGTGCCTCTAGGAGTGTATAGCTTGAGTGGATAAAAAGAGTAAACCCGGCAAGTAGTATAGGCACGAACAACGAACCCTGTTGGGTTGAGTGCGAGGCTCCAACTCATGATGACATTCAGTGGGGACTGACTTATAGAACCGGGCAAGACTCTGGCCAGCCCGAATCCGAACGAAGAAATCGATGTTGTGACGCAGGGACTCGACAGGGGAATCCGCTGACGAGATTGGCTGAGGGGGAAGATGTGGTCGGTCATGGGAGTCTGTTGTTTCTACTCATCGTCGTCTGCGGATGACGAGGGATGTGTGTATATATGTGAACGAACTAGCGAGAGTGAGAGAGTAGTGTGTGTACTACGCTAACAGTAGTAGTGTGGCAAACTATAAAGAGCTCACAACCTCTGAGGCTGTCATCTAACTTACCTATCTTAATTGAAGCTGTATTCATAATAATTTTTCCGCGCTGTAAACTTTGACTGCTTTAAATACCTTCCCAATTTCGCAGTGGCTCCTCAGTAGTGTATCGACCATCAACCATCCGGCATTCCAAGAACATAATCTCTTTGCTCTCTATATAACATTGTGAAAAGTTTTTGTCCTTTCCATCAACTTTTTTTTTCGCACCAACAATGCTTGGAATTACAGAGAAGGTACGTCTCTATTTTACTATCCGTACGATCTTTGGTCAATTTTCCACAGTCAACCTTGACGACTCAAAGCCTCTCCCAATGGTAGTGTTACGGTGAAATTTTATATCGCGTGCTTCTGTATACACACATACACACTCTTCAATTAATAGGGCAAAGTAATACCACTTGGGGTATTTCCCTATCCGCCGTCTGTGCAGGGTAATACCAAAAAAATGGGAAATGTACAGAATTTTCCAGTTTATCTTCTGGTGGTGCAATCATCATTGCATCAGCTTGAGGGAACACTGAAGAGTACATAGAATTGTGAAATTCAGGTTGATTCGGGACTCATCTATGGGGGATTTGTCAGTCGCATTTGTCAGTTTTTAAAATAAATAAGATCATTGAATTTAAATGCTTATAGTTATTATTCCAATGAAGGTCCTTTTGGTGGTTATTACGTGGTGTGGATGCTAGTGTATGTGTATTTGTGTAGCTTGAGGTCATGACTAGTCATGTGGTTCTATAATTAGTTTTCCGGGCGCCTCCAATACATGTGTCTGCTCATTCCGTCTCATCCTGTTGTTTTCCTTCGGTGAAATCATTTTTTCACCTTTTCGCCTTTAGTAACAACAATTTCTACTATTGCATGTTACCCGCATAACCTTTTTGGTTTCTTAGTTTTGATAAGTTGGTTGGAAAAAAAGGGGGAATATTTCCCTCACAAACTGGATAGTTGTCGTCAGAAATTTCTAGGTATATGTGAGGAAGTAGTGAGTGAATAGTAGTAGAAGCAAACGGAGGAGAGGGAAGTGGTTATATTAGTTCGCATGTGCAAATCGCTTTGCCAGTTTGTTGTATCCGACTTCTGACTATATGGGCTAGTAGTGGCTGGCAGTAGCCAGAAGTGCTCTTTTCGCAAATGTGCGAACCATGAATTAGAACTTGCTCCACGTGTATGTGTGTGTGGGTAGCTGGAGTAATATTGCAGCCCTATTATCACATAGTGTGACCTAGGACAGAGCTATAATAAACCAAGACAAAAATCCCATTATTAACTCCCGTCGTCTCTCAATCCTTGTTCTATTGTTGGCGTACTCAATGTTGTGGTCAATCCATTCTATGCCGTCAGCATGTATTTTTGACAATGTCACCCTGCTGCTTGTGTACGATCAAAGTACTTATTTACATGAGCATGAGAGTGCATGTTTGACTGGCCACATGCACTAAATCTAAATGGAAGCTGACTGATCAGCCGTGCAGTGGTCAATAGCTTTGTGTAAATTCCAGGCTTAGATATACGACGTCAGTTGTTGATACTTGGAGCACATGATTGACAGAGCTGATATTTTTAGGCGCACGTGCACTATTGTAGGGGCCAGTCAGTAGTTGCATGTGTGGCAATAATAGTTTTGAAATATATGTACAAGTAGCTTGAAAGCTATCCGAGTTGCCAACGTTTGATAATAATTATGATGGCGGAATAATCTTTGTTCAGTATTAGACTGCACCACGTGGTGACGGAGGAGGGCGTACCCTTGATCCCGACATTGTTGTCGTTGTCTTTGGGACAGTGGTGATATTTGTTGGATTGGACATGATGATTAATGGAAACAAGGCCGGCGGCTTGTATATGTGCAGTGTACATGTATTATAGGAAGACCTCACCTTACACAGACTTATCCAATGCAGTAGCAGTGTGTGCGTATACTACAAACTCTTCGTGTCATTCATCATCAATGTTTCCCAACACTTTGAGCTCCCTTCTATTAAATGTAATGTGAGCGTAAAACCGCTGCAAAGGCTCTCACGCATAGAATTATCCAAGTATGTATATATGTTCTTTCATGGATATTTTTTGCATCAGTCGCTGACGCTATCATGACGAGAACAGACTACTGTGTGTACGCTGTCAAGGGTTAAACATGGAAATCCGTTGCAATCAAGAATATTATGTTATCTCCATTAATGCTCCATGCTGCTTGGGCACGAATCCATCAACAACATTGTCATACATAGGGCTAAGCTGTGTTCTTTGCTTTGATACACTATAGTCATGTTTTAATTTCTTCTTGGTGGTTTAAATTGCAAGAAGTGCTGAGGTAATCACCGTCATGTTGGGTGCCGTTGGGGCCATTTGCGTAACTTGGAAAAGGGCAAGCTAAATAGCTGCAGAGGTGACAGGAAATTGGAAAATAAAACAAAAGTACAACGTAGAAATTCCCTGCGTCAGCAAAGTATTCATTCCCTTGAACACATGATCGTCCGATCGGTGTAGAGTTACACAATATTTCTATGCGCCTCATTTTATTGCTTCTTCATGATATAGTGTTGAGTGGCCAGGCCAGCGTAGCAATAATGTCTTGATGAATTGTCTCCGTCATTTTCACTCCAACGTGTCCACCACCTCTTGAAAGATTGAAGGATTGATGAATTAGTTCATGTCTTGCCAGGCTCATCTAAGTAAAGCATTCGGGGTTAAGATGCGCCTGCGAATGTGAGATTTGTGAGTGAGGGGCTTTTAAGAGTTGAAGGACGCTTATTTGCGCGTGTGTGTGCTTACAACATTGGTTACCGGTGAGAAAGAAATTTGTATGAATTTCTATTGCACTTTTAAATAGACGGAAAGAGCTTGGCAAATGCTCAAGGGATGCTGCGTCTCTGCGTGGTTGAAAAGCTTCCGACGTATTGCTTGCACACTCTCTAAATATAAGAATGGCGAGAGATGTAATTACTCATTTACTCAGCGTCTCACCCTTCTTCATTAACCGTTTAGATTATATAGATTCTCTATTATGGTTGTCACTGTGACACAAGTAGTGTGAGTCAATTAATGTGGAGGAGAATGTTGAAATGTTGCTCAGAGAGGAGCTATAAGAGAGTAAGTTGAGACCCATGGCATTCCGTTCAGGCTGATTAAACATATTTTATTATGGAGCGATTTTGTGGTGCGATAAAAAGTTTTCATAAACAAAGGATACGATTGGTTGATAGTTAGCGAGAAATGATACCTCCTTTTTTATAAGCCCATCATAGAATCGGATGAGCAAGTTTTCTGTGGGTGTGTACTATACACACATTGCTTTGAGTGCGTGTTTGTTGTTGCTTCTTGAATTTAATCCTCGTATTTTGCAAACGACTCACTTTAATATTGTTGTACGAGCAGGTTATTGTAATAACACTGCTTGCAAAGTATGCCGTGCGCTTTGTTGCTGGATGAGTTTGTATTAGCATTCACGTCATAATTATTAAACATTCCATGTTTCCCACTTGTTCTTCCTCCGTTCTTATGATTATTATTATTGCGTGTGCTACTATTATTATATTTGCTATTATTGTTGGAAGGCGTGTCATGCATGCGTATTTAAACCGTTCTTCAGCCTTTTCTCTCTGAAAACACACTGCTGGATACATCTGCAATGACTCAGATGCAATTCCAAAGTCGACCTCTGCGTGCAACAGTTCAATTGAACAGAGCCTACGATTATTTCAACTGGAAAACCAAGATGCGTGCATCTGGAAACACACACATACTCTAAAATTCAATGCCAACACTCTTTAAACCTGACTAGCTGAACTGAAAGGAGTAAATCTGCAGGAGATGTGTTTTGTGTGGCACAATCCTACCCGCAGTTTGGCAAGGTTTACAAAAAATGATTATTGATGTGTCTGCTATGAGCTGTATGATGGGTACTAGAGAAGAGTTACACGTTGCTATGCAAAGTGCAGGATCCAAATTTAATCTTTCCTTCTATAACTACAAGGCCTCAAGTGTTTCATTGCTCCGCAACCATTCTACATATGTGTAGGTTAAAGGTGAGCATCTTCTTTTAGATTGTGCACAGACTCGAAGGTGGATTCTAGTTAAAGTTACCCTATTCACCTCCTCTCCTTTTTCTATGTGGTGTGTGTGCGAATTTTTCTCTCCCTCGCTGTCTTTATTATGACCATGGCCCTCAGAATATCATCAAGAGAGATAGTAGAGTAGAGACATGGTGGCTCAAATTGTCCAATAATAAACAAGATACGAAAGGAGCGGATTGGCGACAAGCAGGATTACATGTGTGTTTGTGTGTGTGTGTTTATGTGTGTGTGTGTGTATGTGTTTGTCTGTAAAAAGAATGAACACGTTTTTTCTTCACTTAATGACGGCTCCGTCTTTCTGTTTCTATGTGGAGCTCAAGTCAAGTTGCACTCATGCCTTTACTATGATGTGCGCCTATTCACTGTGTATAGCCCCGCCGTCAGGCAGATTTGTGGTTGACGACGGCGATGGCAACTAACTGAAACTATTTGCTAATATTCTATACCTCTAACCCACTCGGAGACTACTAGACATTTTTTCCTACAAGGTTACTCTACTCATGTAAAGTTTACGTAAGGATATCATAGTCTATGATATGAGGATGATGAGGAAACCGAGAGAAATAATGCTACGAATCTGAAATAGCATCTAACTGTGAAGACAAAATTCCTATCAGTTATACAGTAGGATAGATAATGTATTGGGAAAAGGACGTGTCTTTCTTTCTTGTGGTAAAGGTTAGTAGTAAGTGGGCTGTTCTACAGTGTGCATGCATTATAGACTGTGGAAACCTCTTCAGGCTTGTTATCCCAGCGGGCAAGGTGACTATAAAATTGATGCGCACTCACACGCACGTACGTTATACTACCCGGGTATTTGGTAATTTGGATAAGACCTTCGCTCAGTCACACACACACACCAAATCTTTCTGACTCAAGGGCCGATTGCATGCTTTTGGAGAAACGAGTTCCATGCCCTTGCTCTTGTTTCACCTGTCCAGAGAGCAGAGGAAGTGAAGGGATCGACGAGTTCCTCATGAATCTTTTATGTATTTCCTTGTCGTGTGCATACCATGGCCTGTGTGTACGAAAGCAAGTTCACGTCCTTCCTGGGAATGTTGCTCTTGTTATTTATGCTATTGATGGGACCGTACCTTATGCCTCATGAATGCCATCCTTTCATACGATGCTTGCATGCTTTGTTTGCTTTAGAAAATACAACAAATTGTGGTAGCGTGGACTTC
>JAQIWI010002728.1:0-11654 GCA_034698825.1 Deuterosminthurus bicinctus | reverse complement strand
GGTCGAACGACATAAGAGAGTTTAAAACCGCGGAAATTTATTAAGTAAGACGAAGCGAAACGGATACTCATGCGGTTAGACTTGCTCACAATTGTGTAGGGCATGACTTTATTTAGGTCACCACTAAATCTGCAACAAATTTGATATCAAAACGCTTAAATTAAACTCAATTATTTTGTATTTTAAAAGTGACTGTTCATGACAAGCCAATGTGTCGTTACCTGTAATAATAATCGTCCCAGTCCCCTGTATCGCTCACCATTACATAATCAAAGTGCACCCACGCCCAAGGTTGCGTGACAAAGTCGAAAAATGTCGCTTCGATCACCGTTCCTTCGTCACTCTGAAATACAAAATGATGTGAGCATGTGCAAAGTAAATACAAGGAGTTCATTAAACTCACTTCAAGGTTCCATTCGCATTCCGTATCCCCAGGATAATTTTTCGGATAGTTCGGCGTCGTTATTGTGTCATGAGAGCGCAGCTTGAGATCTGTTATATTGCTACTGCAGCCTGCAATACGTACATTTTTAAATAAAAAATTCGTTCAACAAAAATTGTCGTCTTGGATATTACCTTCGAACGGTTTAAACTGCCTGCCGTTTGGATCACTCTGCTCTTTACTGTGGTGTCCAGGCAACTGAATTATAGACTGACGAAGATTATCAACGACGAGATCGCTGATGCTTGCCTTCGATATTTTATTTGCTAGATTCACCGCATGTGTCTACAAAAATATAATTTATAATGCATTTAAACACCCAAGCTTGTACAGTTATAGAAGATTAATTATTTTCTGCGTACCTTTACAATAACAACCAAAAGGACCACACCCACCCAAATTCTCTTATCCGGCTTCATTGTTAATCACGTCAAAGTGCTACAAAATGCTTTCCGAACATTGTAATCATTGTTGCAAGAGATTTAAGTACTTTTGCAGGAGAAATTAATGCAGCCATTATTTTATTACGTAATGGGAATCTAGCAGCTGTACTACTGCATGCATTAGCATCGCATTAGGAACAGCAGGAGCTTTAGGAAAGGTCAGGAAACTAGGTTGCAGGCAAAAGTGATGATTCCAAATGGTAAATAATTTGAGTTTTATTTGTATTATACGAAGTGTCATGAAGGTTGATAGTTTACTGCAATGCAGACAACTTGATGTAATGTAAGTTATGGGAATGTAATGCATGTAAATGAGCGTCTTCACTTTTATGATTTTTGGCACCAACAAAATGTGTGCTTCTAATAAGGCCTAAACCTTCCGTATTCTTAAGATTATTTCTGTAACGCCGTGAGTGTAACCAAGATTCTTCAGTTTGATTTTGAGAGTGTCGGAAGTTGTTTGATAGCTGTGTGTGAGGAAGTATTGGCCATGGAATTCATTACAAGTAAAATACCAAGCACTGACGCCCTTAAAAGCGTAGCAAATGTAGAAGCATTAAGCAAAGGCTTTCCAGTTCCTGATCCTGAACTTCAGGGTGATAATGTGCCAAAACTTGATTTCATCGGTCGATTGTTGTCCAAGAAGGACCCATCAGATTCCCTACCAGTTGACCCCGATGTAAATTATTCAACGAGAAATCGCTTACGATTTGTTTAGACTGATTTAGTTTTAAAAAATCAGACGTTTTTTTTAATGTATTTTGATATTTAAAATTGGCATGCAATTATTAAAAACTAAAATTGTTTAAAAATCTTAACAGAAACCAGAGTTAGAAAGACCACCAATGACCCTCGTGCACGGGCCTCCACGCCAAATTCTGCCAGTGCTGCCGCCTCAATTCACAATAATTGAAAAACCATTACCGATATCTCAAGGCCTATTGCGTGTCCAAAACTTCAACGTAGGCGATCGCTATTGCAGAAGCTCCATTCAAAGCCTTGAAGGCGTCATTCCTTTACCGAATGTTCTTGTGCGGACTTTATTCTCACCAGAGGCCGTAAGTGTCGTTCTTGTAGCTACAATTTAAAAAAAAATGAATGTATTAAATACATAACTTGTTTGCAAACAATGTATTAAATCAATGCAGGAATGCATCACAGTCGCAGAAAACGGTACAGACTTTGCAGTGGCCCTTCCAACGGAGCCTATACTAAATATAGCCACCGTTCTTTTCATTCTGTGCCTTCGCAAGCGTCCCTTAGTTATTCGTACAGAAGAAGGTGAAATAATTGAAGATATACGACGGCTCATGCAAGTTCTTCGACCTGTATGCGCAGACTTTATTGAGCAAGAGGAAAATCCTCCTGAGGAGGTCGTCGGTGACCCCGACTACTTTCCTTCGAGGTTCATAAGATTTGTGTTTCTGGTGGAAGGAAACGAGTACCAAGCTGTGGTGAATACCGAGGGTCAGTTTAGGCGTAAGTGTCAACAGTTCTAGTAGACAGCAATCATTCTCTAATGAGACATCTCTATAGACTTTTCTATAGTTTTAGATGAACCAGAGTCTGCGTTATCTTCACTAGATGATTTAAGGGAGCGGATCTTAAGGTGAGAGAACAAATTTTAGGGAAGACTGTCTTATGTGGTTATTGCTATCACTTACAGAGGTGTGCTATTAATATGAAATTTGGTTGCTAATATGACGACATAGGCCTTTTCAACCTGTGCCTGTAGTGGATATGAAGCCAGTACCGAAGCCAACACGTCGAGAGAAGCTGTATAATGCCATTTAATATAGTGGTTACACAAGCTAACGGATATTGAAAATAGTTTCGACAGCTCTAATTCAAATCTAAGGAAAATTTTATTTTATTAAGTTTTCTTGAAAGCTTTCAGAATATAGAGCACAAGACAACAAACCTGGCTCCACACGTGTCTTTTTACCAAGCAGGCAGTAATCATGAAAAATGATCGTCACGTTGATTGCCATATTTACCAAAATGCTATGTTAACGTCGCCATAAGCGTCAAATGGAGTAAATTAACGACTTTGCAACTTTCTTAATAAATTACTGCGTATGGACCTGTATAATTAGATGGAACGGCAGTTTTAAACTTGTTCTAAATTTTAGCAAGCACATTAATTGCCATCCTGAAATGATGACAGGCTAATGATACAATAATCAATATTCCTGAAGTAGGTCTAAAAAAAAATTCCACGTACATGTGTGTCATACATACACGTGTTCCACGTGTATGTATGTAATGAATCGAACGCTTTTAAAATAATTGCAGACTTGTCTTTCAGTTCTCTCTGCGTAATTAAACTTTCTCGGTTGTCGGGAAGGAAACTTTCTTACTATTCATCATCAATTCAGAACCAATCAACATGTACTGCAGAGAGGCAGCGTCAACTCCCGTACATTTCTTACATTGTAGTAGATTTCAAATATCTCGGTTAACTTAATGTGGAACCTCATAATTCGGAGCACATCTAGACTGGTTGTAAAAATCTACAAGATGGCTTTCAAACCGAAGCCCTATTCTCGGCAGGCAGCCATTCCTAAGTATTTCAAACTGTACAGTAAGGTTCCGAATGCATACAATCATATAGGAATGCTGCCACTCATGTGGACCGGTGATCATGTGAAAGTTAATGAATCAAACCGAGTGTGGCTTGCAGTGAAAACCTTCTTCGTCTGGTCTCATACAATCGCCTTAAACGTCCTTTGTATTCGTAATTGGTTCGTCGAAGGGTCGACTTCAAAAAAGTTGCACCTCACACTTCAAGCAAGCGTGTACTCTGCAACTGCAATTAACTTCAGAATTCTTCTTTTCCAACCACATTTCGTTGCCGCAATGATAAACAATTCGATTGGGTCCAAACGACGGCATGACGGTAAACTGTCAGAATATTGATGTTAATTAGTCAAAAACAATTACACTTCAACTGTAATTTATTTACAGAAGTCGGAGTAAAAGACAAAGAGACGGGCACTGGTTTGGTTGTCAAAGTCACCCTGTTCGTCTGCGTCTTTGCTCCACTGACTTTAGCAATCGGAGTGCTAACGAATCCTAACAACCCTCGCAGCTTGCTATCTTTGACTGCAAACCCAACTGAAGTCGCTGTTCCATGGAAAATCATATGTTGCCTTTACCAGCTATACGCTGTGTGGGCATCTGCAGCAAGTTTGTGGATAACGGTATCGACGGTCACTGTATTCCTGAGAACTCTCACAGGCATAATTGCTGTGATAAAGTAAGTCAAGAATCTGAATTTAAATTATGCATTTTTACATGAGTGTGGCGAAGTAATCGACCAAGATTTGGATTAATTATTTCATCAGGAAGAAAAGAAACAAAGACCTGGTGAAAGCAATAAATGAGACTACGGTGCTGCTAATATGGTTTAACAGCATATTTGGGCATTGGACATCAGTTTGGGAGGCAACATTCATCTGGCTCGTTGTCGTTGACTTGACCTGCGCTGTCATTCAAGTTTCTATCCGGAATCTGCTTGTCGCAATGTCAATGACTACAATGATGATTTGCCTTTACAAAAATATGGGAACAATCTATGAAGACTCCAAGGACATCATGAACGTTGCAGTGCCAGGGGCACACGATGCTTCCTGGTTTAAACGAAAGCGCAAGGCGTACAAAACTCTGAGGGTAAACGCAGGGTCGTTTTACTTTGTGGACAAGGGGCTTGTGCTCACAATGCTGTCAATAGCCTTGCAAAATACGGCGAATTTGGTTGTAGCCCTACGTGAGGCATAATGAAGCACTTTAAAATTAACAAGTAGACCACAAAATCGATATTTTGATGTTGTAAATACATAATAAATGGACTGTAAGTCAGTCAAATTGTTCAGCATGCCAAAACTAATAGATATAATTCAAATGCTCACTGTAAACAGTGATGACCAAATTGTTATTTAAACTCATCAAATTCATTTGACTTAAATATGCAATTTCAGTCTTTGTAAATACTAAAGCGTCTCCGTATAAAGCGAGTGAATGCTGAAAGTACTGAACCATTAATTATTGCCTTTTAAAATATCATTGAAATAACAAGAATGTGCAGAACAGAAGAAAGCTTTTACTAAAATGAAATAATGAATGTCTAAGAGGACATGGGAAACAAACGCCGATTCAGATTTTTACCCACATGCTCCCCAAGGATCCGAAGGGAAGTTTAATTTCTGGTATTTGTTCCTTTGTACATTTTCATCCTCAGGATCTTCGGCGCATGGTGCATGTAGCCAGTTTCACAGTATTTCCAAAATCATGAATCGAAAATCAAACGGCTCGAAATGTCAAATGCTTTTCGGTTTTTCTTCTTACAAAACAAATACTTGAGTGTACGGACTTCCATGAACATTGACAAGACCGTTTATATTGACGAGGTAGAGTTTCATACAACGTCTGAGCGTGCTCATTATGCTGTCAACTAATTAACTAACTTACAGACGACAGCAACGTTTAAATGTAAGGTAATCGATGTTTGTTTGAAGCTCATGATTGACTCTTGTCGTCATTATTGTTGAATAAACGTAAATTTTCATTTCAGTGTTGACATTCTAAAGCCTCATACTACCGATTTAAGTCACTCTTCCAGTAGATATGATAGTTATCTTCCTCTAGTCGTGCAGAAGCTCTTCACCAAGTTTGAGTCAACATGGATACTTCCCACATTCAAAAACTTACACAAGCGTATGGAAAGACACTCAACTTTGTCAATTTCTTCAAGATCCTTCCATTCATTTGGTGTGAGAATCATGAGCGCATGGCTTATCGTCCATTTAAGCAGAAGTGGACCATTTCGCAGTGTGTATTACTACTTTTGCATGACATTTTTCTCATTTCTCAAGTCATACGAGAATGGCGCCATGGTCAGTCAGACATTCTCACACGAATTTACGTCTCCTTCCATGCGTTCACATACATTATGTGCCACGCTAACATCCTTGTTGTTCATCGTGAGCCAACAGCACACCCAGCAATAATCCGGAACTTGTTCTCAGTTGCGAATCGATTTTACGGTAACCATTAAACAGAACCACTAAAGCCAGGAATTACTTCAGAAAACAATGCATTATTTTTTCGTTAGGTGCTCGATGGAACGATGGCGAAATTGAAGGCATACGAGCTATAATTGGTTTCATTTGGGTACTCCGGTTTGTTGTCTTCTGCATTCTTCCCATCTCTCAGGTCATTCCGATACTTTGGAGGCCTGGATTTCCCACGTTTTTCACTGCAGCTCTTTGGAGTTCATCGGACTGTGGAATCCTGAAGCGCATTTTAGTGGGCACAGTTCAGCTGTATATATTAGTGACCCATTTCGGATTGCTGGCATACAATGGAACCACAGCGACAGTCTTAATGTTTTTGGTATCCGAAATGTTAAAACAATTCAGGTAGGCTTTATTTTATGATGGGTGTCCTCAAATATAGACACTTCTTCGAAGCTTTAATTTGTACTTCTTACAGAATCAAAAGCCCACAGAGGCAAAAGCAGAGACAGAAGAAACTATCTTCACTTTACTCTGAATTGTCTATTCTTACTTCACTCTTCAACGAAAGTTATTCCATGTGGAATTCAGCCATGGAAACCTTCGTTATCATAGCGGTAGTGATAAATATCACCTTGGTTGCTCTCTTAGGAGACCCTCGGTCCATAATCACAGCAAGTGTGTCATTCCCCGTACTTCTATATTACCTAAGAATGAGTGGGAGCGTGTATGAGTTGGCTACAGAAGGCCTACATCCGTCCAACGGTGCTAATTTGCCACGGGACAAGCACACAGAAAAACAACAACTTGGACGCAGACCTCTCAGAATCCAATTTGGCAGGTTCTTCTTCGCTGATCGGTCTCTATTGCTGACTGTGCTCTCTACAGTATTGAGCAACACAGTCAATCTCATTGTTACGTTTCGGAACTAAGGTCTTGACAGGATTTCAAGCACAAAAAGTACGAGTAGTATCACTTTCAATGTTATTGGCCGTAGGCTAAATGCACCGTATAGTCCATGCGCACAGAATGTTTAAGATGCTATGGACACAAGTATTTAGTTTCATTGTCATCCTCCTTGCAATGACAAACAAGTCAATTAAAATATGGGCAGCTATTACTTATTTTTATTAATGGGCATGCGGAAGATTGCCCTCAGCATAATTTTTTGAATTCGAAGTTATTGAGAATAGCAGCTTTCTGCAACCACAGTAACGAAAAGGTCAGGGATCCCGAAAGCAGATTCTACAACCACTATATGCCCATGGTGCAGTGGCCATAAAATACTAGAAATCCTTTGCACCATCTGCAAACATAACGCTTTCCTGTCACTCTTTCAATATCTGAGAACGGTGTAGGCATTCAATTCCCATATGTTATCCAATGCAGACAAATAAGTTTACACTTAACAGTGCAGGCGAAATAAATTTTATTTAAATTGTCAATCATCACCACAATTAAAATACAATAAAATAAAATTTGGCTGTAGCCCTACGTGAGGCATAATGAAGCACTTTAAATTTAACAAGTAGACCACGAAATCGATATTGTGAATAGATGCTATAAATACACAATAAATGGGCTGCATGTCATTCAAATTATTCAGCATGCCAAAGTTAAATAGATATCATTCAAATGTTCACTGTCAAAAGTGAGGACAAAATTGTTATTTGAACTCATCAAAATCAATTGACTTAATATTCAATTTCCGTGTCTGTAAATACTAAAACGTCCCCGTATGAAGCCATTGAATGCTGAAGGTAATTAACCACATTATTTATTGCTGTTTAAAATCCTTGGAATAACAAGAATGTGTGGAGCAGAAGAAAACTTTTACTCAAATGAATATTTGAAATGAAGAGGACATGGGAAATGGGAAACAGACGCAGATTCAGATTTGCATCACAGTCAAGTGCTTTTCGGTTTCTCTTCTTATGAATACTTGAGTATACGGACTGTCATGAACATTGACAAGACCGTTTGTATTGACGAGGTTGAGTTTCATACATCGTCCAAGTGTGCTCACTATGCTGTCAACTAATTAACTAACTTACAGACGACAGCAACGTTTAAATTTAAGCTAATCGATGTTTGTTGGAAACTCATGATTGACCGGGTTGTCCTAAACCGTAGGATGGTAGGACGGTAGTACGAGGATGGTAGAACGGTTGGATCGCGTCCTCAATCCTCACGCCTGAAGAGAAAATCCCGGAGTCTAAAAACCCTTTTATTGTTTATTTTATTTTATTGTTATTGGCGTTAGGTAGGCCCCAGTAATTGGTATTATGTAGGTCCTGGTAATTGGCTTAAGGTAGGCCCCATTAATTGGCTTTAGGTAGGCGCCAATAATTGCTTTTAGGGAGGCCCCGGTAATTGGTTTTAGGTAGGCCCCGGTAACTTGCTTTAGGTAAGACCCGGTAATTAGCCTTATGTAGGCTTGGGTGATTGGCTTTAGGTTGGCCTGGAAATCATACAGTAGATAACTGTTTTAGTCGCATATATTTTATTCCGTCTTTCGTCTTAACTAAACAAGACTTTGTGCCATAGCGTTTTAATATGACAGTTTTGAAGTCAAAACAAATCATTTAGGTACATGTACCTAAATGTTAATGTTCTACAACTTCAATAAGTTGATATTTAATAACCACTACTACCTTACATGCCAATGTATTTCCTATCAGTCTTATAGTTTAAAAAATGTCCTGAAACTTTTCACGGTCATTATAACTTACGTACCCGAATGTTTGCTTAATCACCACAATAGTAGGAGAAATAATTTAAAAAGGAACACACCATTCCCTATATATTTGATTTTAATTCTTCTATTTCAACAAAAGTACCTTAAAAGCTTTAAAATCTCAAGGTACTGCAAGTCTCCACCGTATTTTCTAGACATTTCTACTCAAGTCTCAGCCGCAGTTAAACTCTGGCTGAAAAACTAACTTGTGGTGCAATTTGTATAGTTACCTAGCAGTTCATCATCCTCAAACCCTTGCGTCCTACCATTCTACCATCCAACCGTCCTATCATCCTACGGTTTAGGACAACCCTGATTGACCCCTGTCATCATTATTGTTGAATAAACCTACAATTTTAAATTCAAATGTGAATCGTTTTTCTTCTTACAAATACTTGAGTACCGACTGTCATCAACATTGACAAGACCGTTTAATATTGACGAGGTAGAGTTTCATACAACGTCCGAGCGTGGTCATTATGCTGTCAACTAATTAACGAACTTACAGACGACAGCAACGTTTAAATGTAAGGTAATCCATGTTAGTTTGAAACTCATGATTGACCCCTTGTCCACATTATTATTGAATTAAAATACAATTTTCATTTCAGTGTTGACAGCGAATGACATTCTAAAGCCTCATATTAGCGATTTAAGTCACTCTTCCAGTAGATATGGCTAAGTTCCTCTAGTCGTGCAGAAGCTCTACACCAAGCTTGAGTCGACATGGATACTTCCCACATTCAAAAACTTACACAAGCGTATGGAAAGACACTCAACTTTGTCAATTCCTTTAAGATCCTTCCATTCGTTTGGTGTGAGAAGCATGGGCGCATGGTTTATCGTCCATTTAAGCAGAAGTGGACCGTTTTGCAGTGTGCATTACTAATTTTGCATGACATTTTTTTAATTTCTCAAGCCATACGAGAATGGCACCACGGCCAGTCAGACATTCTCACACGAATTTACGTCTCCTTCCAAGCGTTGGGATACTTTATTTTCCACGCTAACATCCTTGTTGTCCATCGTGAGCCAATCGCACACCCAGCGATGATCCGGAACTTGTTCTCAGTTGCGAATCGATTTTACGGTAACCATTAAACTGACCCACTAAAGTCAAGAATCATTTCTTAAAGCAATGGATTATTTTGTTGGTAGGTACTCGATGGAACGGTGGCAAAATTGAAGGAATACGAGCTATGGTTGGTTTCATTTGGGTACTCCGGTTTGTTGTATTCTGCATCTTTCCCATCTCTCAAGTCATTCCGATACTTTGGAGGCCTGGATTTCCCACGTTTATCACTGCAGCTCTTTGGGGTCCATCGGACTGTGGCATCTTGAAGCGCATTTTAGTGGGTACAGTTCAGCTATATATAGCATTCACCCATTTCGGATTGATGGCATACAATGCAACCACAGCGACAGTCTTCATGTTTTTGATATCTCAAATGTTAAAACAATTCAGGTAGGCTTTATTTTATAATTATTGTCCTCAAATAGTAGACATTTTTTCAAAGCTTTAATTTTTACTTCTCATAGAATCAAAAGCCCACAGAGACAAAAGCAGACACAGAAGAAACTAAGCTCACTTTACTCGGAATTGTCTCTTCTCACTTCATTCTTCAACGAAAGTTATTCCATGTGGAATTCAGCCATGGAAACCTTCATGATCATAGTAGTAGTGATAAATGTCACCTTGGCTGCTCTCTTAGGGCACCCTCGGGCCATAATCACAGCAAGTGTGTCCTTCCCCGCATTTCTGTATTACGTAAGAATGAGTGGGAACGTGTATGAGTTGGCTACAGAAGGCCTACATCCTTCGAACGGTGATAATTTTCTACGGAATAAGTACGCAGAAAAACAACAACTTGGACGCAGACCTCTCAGAATTCAATTTGGCAGGTTCTTCTTTGCAGATCGGTCTCTATTGCTGACTGTGCTCTCTACAATATTGAGCAACACAGTCAATCTAATTGTTACGTTTCGGAATTAAGGTCTTTCTACAATGATATAACAAAAATACAAGTAGTACCACTTTTAGTGTTATTGACCGTGGCCTAAATGCACTCTATAGTCCATGCGCAAAGAATTTTAAAGATGCTATGGCCACAATAATTTCGTTTTATTGTCACACTCCTTGCAATGACAAACAAGTCAATTAAAATATGGGCACATATAACTTTTGATGAATAATTCGCAATTGGTTTCAATTCTTCATAATCAATAATATCATAAATTATTAAATTCGTGCTGGATTTTCGTAATTCGATCGAGTACTCGAATTTCGAATTGAACCTTCGGATCGATTTGGCGGTGCGATAGCGATTGTCGTAAATAAAATTGACTATCCACTACACCCTTACAGAAAGTGCCAAAATATTGTGCCCCTTCAAGCACATTTTGATGCCAATATGAACGAACCAGCCGAAAATTGCTTACCTCCTGAGGTAACTGATTGCCTACAAAAAAAAACGCATTTCAAACCAACACTTAACCGTGCAAGTCTTGCTGGTATTTCAGATTCTTCATAAAATATTCCTCAATCTGCCACTCAATGACCTCTTGACCTCCCGCTTGGCCTGTAGCTACTGGGAAACGGTCATCCGGAACATAACGGGTCTTCCCCTTATACTGAAAAAATCGCCAAAACCATCCCAGCTATTTGCCTGCAACATAAAACTCAACTCCCTCAAAGTCTTTAGCATGTCGAGATTGCGGCCATTCTCTCTGAAAAACCCCAACGCTCTAAAAACTCTCTACTGCTCTGGCCTCGTCAACTCTTCATGGTTCACTACCCAAGCCCTCAATCTTCCAAACTTAACAGAGTTGCACCTCCACGGCGATTTCTTTTACCTTCAAGAATTCACACCAACTCATTCAACATTTCTTCCAAACTTGATCAAACTGTTGGCTGAAATCCCCGACAAATTCCAACCACTCAGCCAACCTCCCTCTTGCGGAGTGTTTCCGAAAATTCAAACCAAAATTGCTGAAAGAATAGCCACAAATATTTGCAT
>JAQIWI010002727.1:0-11654 GCA_034698825.1 Deuterosminthurus bicinctus | reverse complement strand
AAGCTCTGCCAATGCGCGTTCATAGAATTCTCACACACCCCAAGTCCATATGTGTCAATACATAGAACCATGCGAACATGTCAAATGTGTAAGCCAGTGCTGTTGCGTGCTTGTGAGTTTGTGTGTGTATGTGTGTGTGTGTGAGTGAGTGTGTGTCTGCGGGGGTAGGAAAACTGCAAGTTAGCCAGTGCGTGAAACGGCTGTGTGAGTATATTGCTAACATTGTTACGACGGCATCGTTTCTCCTTTAACAGCAAAGAATCCCAACAAAATCTTCCCCACCAGAAGTTCCCCCGTTCCCTCACACAATTCTAAACCTCTCCACGCACTCTCCACAAACTCTCCAACTAGAAACTGGTGAGTTGACTGCCTCTATAGCTAAAGCCCCAGCTAGAGCTGAATATTTCCCCTAATGTTCTGCTGCTTTAGGTACACTCTCCTCTCTCACTGTCCTGGGGAAGATGAGGAGCGGATGCGGATCTACTTGTCTATTGGCTTCCATCGTTGTAACAAACTTTCCCATTGGATTGGGTTTATAGGACCAAAGAACGCAGGTCTTCGCCAAGTATTCTATTCCACTATTTCACAACGGTTGGTTACTCAGGGGTCATGTGATGCTAATGAGAACTCCTATTTCAATCGAACGGCTCCACTCGTCAGACGCCGCAGTGAGCAACAGCACTGAGCAAGTCGGCTTTAGTATAGAGGAGTACACAAAAGTTGAGGTCATAAATGCTTCCCAGCCCTGCCAACCCAAATGTTTGTATTCCTCTTCTATGCAAACTCATGCCGAGTGAGAGAGAGCAAGTTCAAACTCCTATCGCCTCCCCAATTATTTTACTACATCATATTTACATATGGCGAATAAGCTTTTAGACATAGCGTGTTGCATGCTAACATGACGACGGCGATGCCAGTCGTGAGAACAAGGCCCAGTGTCTAGTATAATTAATGGCTTCATTTGATAATGTAATGAGCTGGAGGGAAGACACAACATTTCCCTTAAGCCTCTTCCCATTACACTGCTACAATGAGATAAGAACAGGAATACTGGAGGATTAGTGTGTCATTATTTCCTTCCAAACCGCCTCATGACGATTATCGTCCAGTCAGCAATCAGTTAATGTTTCTCTTGCAGGCATTGCAGTTTGCAGTTTAATTGGAGTGCAATATTGCATTGGGTATCAGTTGCGATTTAAATTATCGGATGGATATAGCACCGATGATAACAATATTGGCTATCGCAGCGAACTTTTCTTTAAATGAGCTTCAGTTCATTTTACAGCAAGGGAGGCGATAATGTCAACTTTAAAGTTCTTAAGCCATTCGAACAGTGACTCGTAAGCTCCGTGTTCCCCTGTTACAAAGTGGGGCTTAAGAAATTGCCTTGAGGCTTTTTACCTTGACTGTCGCTTGCTCAGCAACTCCCAGGAGTCACTCCTTGCATGTTCCATAAGGTTGTGTTCTAACGGTCTGACCTGTTCAAGTGCTTGAAGATACAAAAATGCTTGATTTTCATATGAATATGCAATATTTTTATTCTCAATGTTCAATCTGAGAGGAGAGACAGATGTCATTCGTTTCCATATAGCAATTCGCCTCGACTGTCAAGAACATGTCGCGGGGATACCGACCGACTAGAGTGACAAGGAAAGGACAGTGGGCTCATTTGCTTTATAGTTGCTTTTATGGCGTCTAAAAGTAGCTTTTCAAAATGTCCGTTTGTTCAAGTAAAGGGAAGAAGGGATCGGGTGTGTAAAAGATGGGATGCAGCTGAACATACTAAGTTTGAGCGGATGAGGGTTCCAATGGGTTGTCAACAGGGGTATTGATGGATCCGTCTGTATGTATTACACTTTGATGATGAGAAAAGGGAATAAGGGGAGCTGCCCTGTGGGACCAAGGCAGACCTAGACATAGAACCAAGGGCATATGCATACGAGTTATACTTTTCAGGGACTAATGAATTGCTTCCTCATTTCACATGTGTGGAGAGTAGGCGGGATATGTGTTGTTCCATTGCGTGATCAATTAATCCTTCCAATTATGCATGCTCTCCCCACTACTGGCTGGTCGGCCCATTTTTCTTCCTCCAAAGTGTGGGAGGCCTTTGAAGGATTAACGGAAACCTTGAGGCTAGGGATGATGAGATGTCTATTAGCTGTATAGCTTTGGCGTTGGGACTTGGTTTGATTATCATTAAGCCTTTTGAGTGAGTGGGATTCTTAGGGTAAACTTCATTACCGCATGGGAATGCAACTGTATATAATGTAAGTTCTGGGGTTTGAAGGAGTTGTCATGGCGAAGTCTAAGAGGTCGGCAAGGGCTGTGTGAAAAATGTTACTCAGAACTATTGCTCAGCACCCCTTGAACAGCTGTCATTTTCTTTTCACTTACTAAGTCGTTGCTCTCAACTTTATCAAAATGGCATCTTCATTATACTAAAACCTGACATGCTTTGTTATGTCACGCTTGAATCAAAGATATAAATGTAAAAGCTATTGCAATGTTGATACTCTGGCCTGATGTCATCCAGCTAGTTTAGCCAGATAAAGCTTCTTTGGATATTGAATCAAATGGAATAGCTTGAACGCTCATGCACTTTAGTTTTCATTACAACATGCAGCTGAAAAATGGTGAATTATTCTTCTTTATGACGCAGCGGTCTTGATTTCACTCTCACTCCGTTAGTGTCCTATATCGAGCTGAATCTCAAAATAAAATAACCGCTAGAAATATAGAATGTTTGGTCAGCAATCAGCGCAGGCCAGCGAAGTGTTGCGATAGAAATGTGAAAGGTTCTCATAATCCACGAGTATACTACTTTTACCTGATTCGAGTAGTGTTGATTGATATTGACTGTGATGTATGGAGTTACTACTGGATAAATACATTGTTTTGAAATGATCCACGTCTTCTGCTAGATGATAAATATTGAGTTACTTCTCAATCTCTCCCATATTTTACAAGAGGCCCCCTTGCACAATTATATCAATGAGGCTGCGTTGTTCTGAAGCTGAAATGAATTCTGAATGTAGCAATAAATCATTTCAGCTATGGAAGAGTTAACTTCTTCATTATTAGAAACACCGACTTTAATCATTCCTCACAGCAAAAAAGTACAAATTTGGAAAAAAATGACCAATTTCTCACTCTCAACACTATAGCATATTTCTAAAAACTCTTCAGACTCACTCACGCTATACCGAATCCTTTCCAGGTAATGCTCTCAAAGTCACCCAGTCATCACATTTCTCCCGAAAACTTCCCATATTTACTTTAAACCTTCAAAACTCCTCACTACTCGAATCAAATCCTATTAAAACAGACTAGCCACTTACAGACCCCATGAATCATGTAGATTCTCATCATATTCCATCTTCTATAACTCAGGCGTCACAATGCCCCAATCTCACTATCCATCTCTCAGCAATTATTGCTCTATCAATTTAATCGCCATTTCCTAGCCAACCGCTTTAAAAATAAGCTTCAATTTCAACTTATCGTCTGAACTAGCTTAAAAGTCACTAAAAATTGTTGACAATTACATGAAAGTTCGCTAATAAGCCCTTAGTCCATGCCCTATAGATCCTTAATGGAGCCCAGAATGAATGCTTGATCTGGACCAAACGTTTCAGTGTTGCCCTTCCAGTACCCAATGTTCCAGCATAGCTTGACCTTTCAATGGCTTTGTATTTACTTTTATATGGGACATTTAGGTAACTATTGATGCGTTTTAGAACATTAAAGTCCCCGTGCCATGTCCACAGTCATGTCATGATTATGTTCGAGTCTAGCCATTCTTGCGTCTCTTACAAAAGTGGAAATGTACACTACAGCACTCTGTCAAGACTTTACAAAAGCTCAGAAAGGGAAAGAAGATCAATACGGACGTTTGGAGCCCATCCACCCAAAGGGCCCACTAGATGCCAACAGCTGAAGCAAATAAATGCTGCAGAGAGCGTGGAAAACGACATGAGAGCTCGAAAATTAAATTCACCGCATTTATAAGTACGATAAGGAAACATGAATCGTCTACTGGAGCTTTGGAGCGAATTCCGGCCCAAAATTTCCGTTATATATCACACGTACGTTGACACTTTGTGGACGAAAGTCGGCGTGCCTTTATTAGTTATCGTAATTTTAATTAATTTGGGCCTAATCCCATTGTGGCTTCAGTGTATTTTTCTCTTAACTTTCACGACCATCATGGTCTGGTCACTTTTCGGTTTGGGCAAAAAGCCCAGCAATGAGCCCGCCAAGAGGCAGATTAGCATTACAACAAGTAATGGGGATGGGTCTACAATTAATAATTTTGAGAAATCATCATCATCAAAAGCAGTAAATGGAACTGTTTCCGGATCCGGTGTTAGTAGAACGGATTACAGTGATGTAGAAGATACAGAATTGGATACCAATTCAACATCATCGGTAGCGGAGAGATTACAGAAGCAAAGTATTTCGTCTAGAGAGCCCTTGGATCCAATGTAAGTAGCGAAATTAATAGCAAACCATTCAAGGAAAATTATTTAAAATTATTAAATTGAAATGTGGATAAAAACTTCTTTTATTTATTCTAGAACGTGGTCCGCAGTAACAAGTCCAGGATTCACGACAAGGATTCTACAACACAAGAGAGCAAACCATAGCAATGGAAATCCATTAAGGGAGAGTAACAGTCCGAATCTGAAGAGTCCTATATGTTCGCCATTAAGTTTAGGACAGAGACCGGCGCCATGGAAACCTCAATCAAAATTAAATCCACCTTCCTTTCAATCACCGGTCAATACTGGAAAATATTCGGTGACGAGGAAGAAGAAACAAGTGCCATTTGGGACGACGTTTGTTCATGTGGCACCTATGGAAGTGATTAATCAAGCTCTTGTGAAGAACGGTCCAGGTCAGGGGCTAAATGGGCCTGGGTCACCTGTGCTGGATAGGTCAGGAGGATGGAATGGAATGGGAGGTTACCATCCAGTTTCTCCTGGTCCACCACCACCGAATGTGAGGATACAACAAAAGTTGTGGCAACCGCCTGTCATGGGTGAAGTTTCCGGTCCTTATGAAGGGATCGGTCGGCCGAATATTTTGGGGGGTCAACATCCCATGAACCCGCAGTTGATGATGTCGCCTGGAGATCATGGAGGGAATCGAAAAAGGTAAAAACGTGGCTACAAATACTTAAAGTTGTGTTGAAAGTGAGGTTAATTTTTTGTTTTATTATTATTCAGAGTTCGACTACCCGACGGTCTTATGGATGGCAGGCCAGGTCCAAGCAGAAGTCCAGTACCCAACTACGTTCATCATGATGAACTTACTATAAAAAATAACAAGAGGACCAAGTACATTCAGAGTACTGATATGAGATTCCCCAATGTTATGGTCGGCAGTACACATCGGCATTCGCCGTATGTAAACGCATTACCAACTTGTGACGACGAGACGATGACCTCCGAGTCCATTTTGGAGCAAATGAACAAGACTGAGAAAAGATTTTTACCGGATGATGATACGATTGCAAGAATGAGGAGTCCTAAGAAGGCGAGGTCAAATTCCAGCCCGAAGGGACCGGGAATCATGCAGCCTGGTTCGCCGAGTTCCTTTAGAAAAAGGCGTCAAGTGATGACCACTTTGGAAGATGACGATGAGAGTGAAAAGAACAGAGGATTTTGCTCCTGCTCCGAGTGCTATGAAGAAGCCGCCGGAATGAATGAATCACTGAAGAGTCCTGAACGATCTTCACAGCTCAACAGTTCCATTTCTTCAAGCAAGAAGAAGAAATTTGTCAGTTTTTGCAATTCCACAATGGATGAGAAGGGATATATTAGTGCCATTGCGAAAGAGGGCAAGGCCCATGATGTTACTGAGAAGTTTTCTCCAGTACCAATGCAAGTTATCACGAAGGAAAGACACGAGGCTGACAAGAAGAGGAGACTGGAGCGTCTAAATAGAATGCTCAATGAATCCTTCAAAAGATCAGAATATAAACCCGAGATATCTCCAACTCCGTCAAGTTGTTCTGCAAACACTACAATATCTGGCTTGACATCTGGAGGAATCAAGCCAACAGTTTTATTTGGCCGTGGCAAATCCTCTGAAGATGTAGTTGACAGTGCAACCAAGGCTTCGGTACCTACGACAACTAGCTCTTCAGCAACTACATCAGCTCCTTTCAGTTTTGGAGTTTCGTCTACGACCACTACGGAAGCTAAAGAAGCTGAAAAAACTGCTGAGACAAATTCGTCGGGTTTTTCATTTGGAGTTTCATCAACTTCTGCCAAGCTAACTGAAAATGATGCAGCGACGGAACCTTCGAAAACAGTGGATAGTGGATTCAGTTTCGGAGCTTCAGCTTCAACAACAACAGCAAGTTCTGCGACCTCACCTGGGACATTTTCGTTTGGTGCTGGTTCCGCTGCACCAGCGCCCGAGCCTTCAGCAGCATCATTTTCATTTGGAGCTTCAACAACAACTACCGCTAAAGTAGAAAGTCCTGCTGCGACTTCTAGCACTATTTTTGGAAGTGGTGGAGGTGGAACTTCAACTACACCTCCTGGACAAGCCAGTACGACAACAGCAACACTACCAGCATCCACATTTTCTTTCGGAAGTAATGTTGCTGCACCTACAACCACATCAGCTCCAGATGCGCCCAAAACAGCTGAAGGTTTTAGTTTTGGTCAAGGAACGACAACTTTTGGGGCTACTGTGGACCGCAAGCAACCAGCCGCAACTACTGCAAGTTCTGGCTTCAGTTTTGGTGCCCCAGCGGCATCTCCAGTTGCTAGTCCTGCTCCTAGCACGCAGAACATGACTTTCTTGAGCTCTGCGACAACTACAACTTCAAGCTCCATATTTGGTCAGTCGACAACCTCGGTTCCGAGTATATTTGGTAAGGACAGTCCCGTACCAGTCCAAGCTGGGTCCATTTTTGGTTCTCCAGCAGCAGCTGCAACCGTTGCTTCCACCCCAAGTTCTTCTACTACCACAGGAGCACCAATCGCAGCAGCGACAGCTGCCCCAACGTTATTTGGTACAGCAGGCGCTGCGGCTACTTCAACCCCAGCACCAGCAACTTCTAGCGGTGGATTATTTGCATTCGGACAGAAGAAAGATTCTGCGCCAAGTCCTTTCGGAGGGTTGAAAACTGAGGCGTCTACAACATTTGGGCAGTCCACGACTCCAGCTAGCAGCAGTGGCTCAATATTTGGACAACAAGCTGGATCAACTGGAGCTTTATTTGGCCAGCCTGTTCCAACTACGACTGCTCCAGCTTCATCTTCATTGTTTTCATTTGGAAAAGCGAATGTGGACGCGGTGAAAACTGCATTCGGTGCACCGTCAACTGCACCGGCTTCTACTCCCCTTTTTGACGCTACTGCAACAACAACCGCTAGTGGCTTTGGACAGGCCTCTGGTGGCTTTAGCTTTGGTTCAACTGCTGCGACGCCAAAATTCGGACAAGCAACGACAACAGCCGCCGCCGCTGCTGCTGCCACTCCTGCATTTGGCCAGGCTGCGCCCACAAGCAGCACACCATCCTTTGGTCAATCTTCGTCTAAATCCGCAACTCCAACTTTCGGTCAGACAGCCGCCGCCGCCGCCACTCCATCATTTGGTCAGACACCTTCAACTGCTCCTCCACCTTATGGACAAGGAACTACCTCTTCATTTGGTCAAGCAGGCTCCAGCTCTACGCCTGCATTCGGCCAGTCAACCTCAACTACTTCAGCGTTTGGTCAGAGTACGACTGGAAGCACACCAGCGTTTGGTCAAAGTATCGCAGGAACCACACCTGCCTTTGGTCAAAGTAACGCTCAATCTCCAACTCCAGCATTTGGACAGTCTGCTGCTATCACCCCTAGTAGCACGTTTGGAGCAAGTACACCAAGTCCATTTGGCCAGCAGCCTCAAGCTACCAGTCCATTCGGTGGTTCAACTAGTAGTGGAGGAAATGTCTTTGGTAGTGCACCGGCCAGCTCGAGTTCATTTGGTCAGTCTAATAAAACAACTTCTGCGTTTGGGTCAGCAACAACGACACCATCCTTTGGAGCTAGCGGTTCTACGTCTTTTGGTGGTGGTGCTGCTAGTGCATCCAATCCATTTGGCCAGCAGAGTCCCGCCGCCAGTCCTTTCGGCGGTGGTGGTGCAACATCACCTCCAGCTTTTGGACAGACGAAAACGCAAGCCAATACATCTTTTGGTGGTGGAAATACATCAGCATTTGGACAGGCTGCAGCGTCTCCCAGCAGTGGGTTCAGCTTTGGTGGTGGTGCTCCAGCTGTAGCTAATGCATCATTTGGAGCTCCGGCTAGTAAGCCATTCGGACAGCAGCAAAGTAGTAATACCAGCGGAGCTTTCTCCTTTGGATCCAATCAGCCATCCAATACGAGCTTCAGTTTTGGTGGTGGTAATAATAATAATGCGCCAGCTCCAGCATTTGGTGGCAGCGGTGGTGGTGGTTTTGGTGGGGCGGCTCAAGCTGCGGCTAATGTGAGTTTTGGAGGAGCTACTGCAGCAGCCAACCCGGCTCAAGCTGCTCCTGCGCCTGGAGTTTTCCAGTTTGGACAGCCGCAACCGGCTCAAGGTAAATTTTATGTTTCATCCAGCAGTTCTTTTCATGTATGCAATTTTGTCTGCATATGCTAATTTTCATGCGTTAATTCCACATGTGTTTATTTCAGGTGGCTTTAATTTCGCTGCACAAGCTCAAGCAGCACCACAATTTGGAGGAGCTCCCCAACAGCAGCAACAACAACAGCCGATGTTCAACATTGGCTCGTCATCGTCAACTGCGCGCCCTCCCAGGAATCCCAGGACTCGTCGCTACAGATAGGTGAACCAGGAATAATGGCTGCCGTCTTCTGTTAAAGAAAGTAATTCGTCTGCATCCTCCAGAATAGATCCATATGTAAACCCCAAGCATTATCCAAACCTCACTAATCTTTTAGTGTTGTGAAGCTTAAACTTGTTAGCACTTCAGTATGAAATATTATTATTACTAACTAATAATTTTAATCCCAAAGCGCTACTTCAATGGAAGTTCGTATCAATGGCCTTAACATAAGTATGTTATAGTTTTAAGAGTATGTAAGAAACGCTTAATAGTAAACTCGCATTTTATAAATCGCTGCCATTTTAACCAGGTTGTTAAAGCTATTATGATCTCGAGCTTCCACTGAAGTACGTTAAATATGTGATGAGAGCAACTTTCACACAATTGTTAATTTTAAGTAATTTTTAAACCTTGCATCTCATGTGCTTCGTCTGTGTAATGTATGCGTGTGGGATGGAGTCCCTATGATTGTAAAAGGGACATGAAACTTGGAATTGTTCTGTGGAGTGTTATGTTGTTGTGAAGTATGTGTGTGATAAAAGTTAGTCCATTGCAGTGCATGGAGACATTAAGGTATCCTATTCCTCGTTATCCACCAAAGAAGAAAGTGAGCATAATAATAATTATTATTATTATTATGTTCTATCGTCCCTCCAAACGTTGAGATTGAGATTGAGATGTTATTATTAAATTCGATATTTTTTCACCTTCATACTAAGGGAGCAGTTGAACTGTCCACGGAAGTGAAACAAGGAATACGATAACTTATTGCCAATATTTAAGCGTAATCAAGTAATCATCATCACTATTATTATTATAAAAAAAATCTAAAACTCTTCTGTAAAGGTATGTTCTTGAATGGTACAAACGGAAGGCTACCCCATCGCAGTATAGTGTCCCTCTACATATATATATTTATATTGACTGAAAGCTTTATCGTGTGTATCACAGCGCATTTCTCCCCCATTAGCTTTTCGATTGGACGATACAAGAGCAAACCTACAATCATCATGTGTTCTTCTATACCTTGAACAAAAGTCTTGTACTTGTTGTACTCCTGTACAACTTGGTCAAATAAATAGCACATGGCTATCGAAACTCGTCTAATAACTTGAGAAATCTCATTGCGGCTACAGATGATAATGTAATTCCGCAAAGGATTGATCCTTTTGCAGGGAGGAGAGGAAGTTGTAAAACTATGAAGAAAGTACTATCTTCCATCCGGCTTCTTTATGTTGTGTTAAAAAGCGATTTACGACCACCGATCCTTCCCTTGGCCTTCAAACTCCCTCGCTCTCAGTTTTGAGAATAAAACTCTCTGGCTCGGTCTTGGGAAATTTTAGATGGCGTGAGGCAATACTTTGCTCCTAAAGGGATTTCACATTAGAATACAGAAGAGCATTAGAGTAAAATACATTTATTATTCTTCCATTTAACTACAGGAACTTTGCAGCTGTTGGGATTGTGCTAGTATTGTGTGTAGTAGCAGCTCTCTAATTGAATTTGCGGCTCGGACAAGTAGTTAGTAAGTCTTAAGTTGACAGGAACGTGTGTAATGGGTGGTCCAGTTTTCTCAGGGGACATTAAATAGCATTTAAAGCGATTAGGATGTGTGTGGGTATGTGTGTTAGGTCGTCACACAGCTGGCTGCTGGTTTTTCTATGGTCGTAAATCATACATGAACATGTAAATATATGTGACTGACTGCAGTAGTAGTAGTTTTATTCTTGCGAGCTTGCAACTTTCCTTGCTTGCTAGCTAGCTAGCTAGCTGGTCACTAAAATTGCTAGTGTGCTGGCTGGGAGCCGGGTAGTTGGATAGTGTGGATGGAACAATTGGTACTGCGGTAGTGAGACTTATACATAGCCATGCACACAGTATGTTATAATATTTTGGATTGCGGTATATATGAGAGGGCTTGGTTGGTACTGGCAGCGGTATGGCTTAGGTGGAATGCACATGCCTTAAGATTTTATACGGGAGCGAGCCAAAGGGAAGAGACGCCTTTAAAGCAGCAATTCATGAGAGCGGAACGTCAGTTCGGTTTGAGCATTGCAGTAGTAGGAGAGAGACTGGAGGGGATAGAGAGAGACAGAGCTACAAGAAATCTTGAGAGAGAGAGAGAGAGGCTGCCGAGATTCAGACCTCACACAGCCAAATGCTCCCATAAAATTACGCATTCATCATTCATTGTATAACTCTCTCTCTCTGTGTATTTCTCTGTTGTTTGAGTAATTTGAGGGAGAAAAGAGCATCTGCCAATATAGAAACATTGAAATTACACGTGGAAATGTGCAACATGTTTACTTGAGCGTGAGAATTATTTTCTTTCCTCCATTAAGTTGTTCTTCTGTTCAAGCTTGACGTTGCCGTTGTTGTTGTTGTTGTCGTTGTTGTTGCTGCTACTGCTGCTGCTGTGAATAATAAAGATAGGGACTGGCTGGCTTGGCTGTCTCCACCGAGATTTTAATTCAACAGAGAAATCAGAGCGGAAAAAAAGTTACTGCTTTCCTCCGTGTCTCATTGGATGTTGTTATTGTTTCCCAGTCTATGTGTGTGTCTCATGTGAGCGTGTATGTGCGTGTGTGTATGTGTGTCCCGAGTTTAATGAGCTAGAACTTTTGGTGAACACGTTGTTTGGCCAGTCATTATAATACATGCTGCCGGTGTAATGCGTGGCTGGAGAGGATTTTAAAAGTCTGGCACAAATGGACCTGCCTGTGTTGTACTGTACTGCTACTACTACTACATGTGCTTGACAATTGGAACCAGCCGGTTTGTTCCTTTCCTTCTTCATCATCATCATCATCATCATCAT
>JAQIWI010002726.1:0-11658 GCA_034698825.1 Deuterosminthurus bicinctus | reverse complement strand
TAGGCAGAAAGATTGAAGGGAGTGTTAAGGATTTTTTCACATGTTCCTTATCAGATTCAGTCAGAGTCTAATTATTATTGCATTTTTTTTCAGGTCCTGCTCGTCGACCCATCGGCCAAGTCTCAGAAGGTTCAGAAAGGGAGAAGAAGCTGAAGGAAAGGCGTGGAAGGTCCGTCCGTGTCTTCCAAGATTTAAACTCCAACCAGTGATTGCCTGATCAAAATTACAAAAATGCCTGAGATGATCACAGTAAACGATTTCATCGACGAAACACGGGATGATTTCCATTCCCCCACCACATCCACATTTGTGTCCAAAATACCTTACTGTCGAAATGCTGTTAGCAGCATTGAAGAGGTAAAAACAAAACAATTGTTGTACCGCATACACGTATAGCATTAATTATTATTATTGTTGTTATTACTTTAAAGTCTTGATGAAATATCGTGAATTAGATATGAATCGACAGACAGGCTTTGTAGAGTAGGCAGCAGCAGCAGCATTTAAGGTGCTGGCCAAAAGGATTTTTACCATTTCAAAGTATATTACATTTGTGATTCATAGTTTTTTGGAGGTGTGTAAGATGCGATGGGCGGTCATTATTATAATTTTCTATCCCATGCGGTCACGCTCTCATACTACAGCTAAAGTGTCACTTATAAATTCTTGGCATCTAAAACTTTCATTGGAATTTGCGAGGGAGAGAGAGAGAGGGAAAGAGATTGACATTCTGTTAGTGACAAGTTGCTTTTCAAAGGCAACCTTCATAATTGCCAATTAGACTGCCCAAGAGGCTTGAAAGCGTGTGAGCAGGTCATCCTAACACGTGTTTATATTTTTTCTTTATGTACAACAAACTGAACAACTCCCTGCATACAGTCCAACGAGTTAAATACAATTAAGAACACGGTCAAAGTTGACGCTTGAGCAGGTCATAATATAAGAAGAAGAAAGTTTTTTTTTTCAAGTTTTCTACAATATACAAAGCCACTGCTTCAACCCTGTAAGGCTCTCAGAACTACTGCAAACTCTGAGAACTCTGTATAATGTGGACATATCTTTGTAAATATCTATCCTCATCCTCCCTAAAAGAAAATGTGAACGAGTTACTGAGCAGGGACATAAAAGCAAAGGGCTCATATTATATTATGCTTTTGTGCATTTTTCACTCCACTCGGATGCACTAATTGGTTACAAAGCTGGGACTGGAAATGACAAAAAGGGGTTTATGTACTCAAAAAGGACTCGTCATCATCATATTAATCTGTGAGTGAATGAATCAAGTTGAAGGAAACGGAAACAAACGCATCCTGACTTTTCATTCTCATTTCCCCCACACATGCATATGTCTGACTACGTATAGCCAGGATGATAATAATAATGGCACTAATAGGATTCCAACCTGCTTGTCACCTGTTGTTGGTATTACACAAACATGAGGAGATGCTATTCACTCCTCCAGGCTGTTGTTATTTTTAATTCCACCATACTACTGCAGTAGTCCGAAAGCCACCGGCTTTACCTTTCCTTCTTCACGCCCTCACATATGTGATTATATTTTCGTTCCGATCCCCTGACCATGTCGGTGTAATAAAGCTGAACGAATATCTTTATTGCGTGTGGGGGCCATATGCATTTTAGTACTTACTACTTAAATGCCTTAAGCCGGCTCATGCTTGCTTGGTGTGGGTGGACGTAATAATTTGGACTTCCGGCAGCCCCTACACTTTTCAAAGGTTCCCTTCAAGTCTGACCTGCGGCTTGTTAGCTGGTCATTTAGCTGTCAGATGTCCCGAGAGAATTATCATCATGGCCGCAGGATTGTTGGTATTCATGGTGAAATATAGGGCGTTGCGGAACTCCCCTTGTAGGACTAGTATAAGCTGCTGAAAAATCACACTCCAAAGGATCGCTTCAGTCAGAAATGTCTCTAACAGCCTTTGAACTTTACTGTTAATCTGTAAATGGACTGAGAGAAGAGTTTGACATGAAAGGTTCATAATGTGTTATGTGAAGCGATGAGCTGATGTTGGCAGTCACGTTTCATGATGGGAAAAGCGTGGAAAACATAATAATGACTCCAATTATGACCGACCGTTGATCATTATACAAGAGCCTAGGAGTTTACAGAAGCGACGTGTATGGTTAATTAATGTGACTAATCTAATTGACAGGATCTATAATTCATATATACATGGCTGCTAAGTGGCTAAGCAAGTTGTTTATTTATGTATTTTAGACACTGGATGCGGACCGGGAGGGACTAATTAAGATGAAGAAGGCACTCAAGTCAATACATCAGAGTGGGAGTGTGAATGTGGAGAGTGAGCTGGCATTATCCAGAGCATTGGAGCGACTTGGAAATGGAGCTTTGAGTCAAGAACCAGACTTGGGAGCAGCATTCCTCAAATTTTCTGTGGTTACCAAGGAGCTGTCAAACTTGAAGAAAACATTGGTAAAGCTTTCATACTACTCAGCATTTGTATACATATGCGGCTCTTTTTCTTCTTACTAGTTAGAGAATCGGCGGCGGCCAGGGGAAAAAATGCATGTTTTTATCCCCGTTCAGAACCGAGCGAAGGAATGAATCAAGTAAAGCTTGCCCAACTCCCATCATGGTCACGATTGAATTTACTATTATCTGGCTCACAGTCAGTCCAGTCAGTATATGGGAAGTGGGTAGTATATAAGAAGGAAAATGGAGATGGATTACTTGTGTAAAGTGTTGAGGCTGGTATCATCATCATCATCTTCTTCTTCTGCATCTTCTTCTTCTTTGCAAGGATAAATTAATGGGAAGATGGAAAGGGAGTCGTGACTTGATCGTTAAATGATTGAGATATGAATTATATTAATTGATGATGATACACATAGTCCTCTCACCCTATGCATGCATGTACATACCATCAACTCATGCACACTTGCGCTTAATTCCATTCATCTCATGTGTTTTTAGATGCAAAATCTTCAGAATATGATCCTGTTCCCATTGGAGTCGCTCCTCAAAGGTGATATTCGTGGAGTCAAGGGTGAGCTGAAACGACCTTTTGACAAGGCATTAAAAGATTATGAAGTCCGCCATGCCAAACTAGTGAAGGTAATTCACGATTTTGAATCATATGTTAATTTAGGAGCATTGTGTGTGTGTATGTATGTGTGTATAAATAGTTAGATTCAATGCGAAACATATTCATGATTTTTTTATACTGGAAACAACTCTATTGAATGGGACTGCAGTGAGAATTTTTTTGTATATCTGTTGCTGTTATAACAAGCAACTGGGAAAAGAGCAGTGAGAAAGCAAAAGCTCTGTTTGTCTGGCCGAATGAATGTCTGTGTTATGAATGCCCTTATGCATGTGCGTATATATGAAAGAAGAAATAATAATAATGGTTTCATGCTATTCATTTATTACGTTTTGACAGTGGTAATAATTTTTTGTTTGTTTCGTGTGGGTGTGTATTTATAGGAGAAGATAGCCCAAGCAAAGGACGCTGGGATGTTTCGGAAAGAAGTGACTGCGGCGGAAATTGCGGATGAGACGGAGCGAGAGCGGCGCCTTCTTCAGTTGCACTTAACCGAGTACTACATGAAAGTGAATGAAATACGGACGAAGAAAGGGGTGGAATTGCTTAAGCATTTAGTTGAGTATTACCATGCTCTAAATAAGTAAGTTATGGCTGGAGAATAGTTGGCTATTTTACTACACGCGCAGTAACTTTAACTCTCTGTATGTGTATGCTCACATCTGTCACGTCCATCCCACACTCCTTGGCTTTAGCTCTGTAAACATGTGGAATGGCTGATTGAAGGGAGATTTATGGGCCGAGACGAGACCGTTATAAGTTTTCAGTCGTAATAAGCCAACGTGTATGTGCCGGGAGATGATGGGTGTGTTTTTGTGTGAATGATGTTTGATGCGTCCGTTTAATCTTTTTTTAAAATGATTCTTCCATCTAGCTATTTTCAAGATGGACTGAAGACGATGGAGCACTTTGGCTCTTATGTTACCATTCTATCGTCCAATTTAACCAAAATACGTCAGAAGCAAGATGATGAAAAGCGGAAATTGACAGAGATACGAAACCTTCTTAGAACCACTCCTGTTCTTGAGAAGGAGGTACAAAACATTGCCTGTATATCCGTGTCCGGCTCGCTACTGAATGTAACTGTTTTTTTTTGGCTTCTTGTTTACGTTTTTTTTAGCTTGTTGTTATAACTTAGATTGTATGAATGTTTTGAAGGTACTTATGGTGATTATTTCTTACACTGAAATCAGTTGTTGATGTTTGGAGGAGCGAACTTTATTGTTTAACTCACTCAGTCAGTCATTGACCTCTTTTCTAATGGTTATGCTGCCTTTTTAATTTGTGATCGCTACCTTTTGTCGTCATTAATGATCGCGCCCTTTATTTGTCTCAATGTGAACTGACTGAGGAATGCTTTATTTGATTGTCCTGTCCTCCTGCGTTGACTTTGAAAGTTGTGGGAGGATGAGGATTTGTTTAGTTGATTTGGAATGTGCAATCGCATGCTCGATTATGACTGCATATGTATGGGGTTGATTACTTTGTCTGGCTCAAATGAGCTCATTGTGTGTACCATGAGGGAAAATTAATGGAAATGACAGACAGGGAAGACTTACTTAGATGATTGTGATAAAGAGATTGGAATAATGATTGGTTACATGACATATTGTAGCTCTCGACAACGGGGAATGCAGGAGGACCCAATCGTTACTCGCCTCATCAACTAAAAGGAAATACGAACGTCGGTGTGACCAAAACTGGCTACCTCAATAAGAAGTCTGAAGGGAAAATGCGGCGAGTGTGGCAGAAGCGAAAGTGTGCTGTTCAGGATGGGTAAAAATTTATGACCAATATGACAATGGATTCTTCTTGACGGACTCATGACCGGTTTTTTGGAGTAAAATGAATGTTTTGATTTCAGGTTTCTTCAAATATTTCACGGAGATGAACAAAAACAACCATCCCGTGTCAACTTGTTGACATGTCAGTTGAAAGTTGTGTCGGAGGATAAGAAGTTTTTCGACTTGGTTTCATACAATCGAACCTACCATTTACACAGTGAGGAAGATGCTGAAGAATGGATCTCAGTTATTCTAAATAGCAAGGTTTGCATGTTTAGATGTTGTTGTTGTTGTTGTTTTTTTTTGTTGAATTTTATTGCTAAATTTTTGGCTTGGTTCTGTATAGGAAGCTGCCATGGCGAAAGCTTTTGATCAAAAGGTAGACAACGATGGTCTAGTAGAATTAACTCAGGCCATTCTTGGTCATGTTCATCGTTTGAGAGGGAACGACAGATGTGCCGATTGTGATTCAGAGAAAGGTACAAAGTAGTATAAGATATTTCTAGACGAATGATTAACCTTTGGAATGGATTTGAATGGGTAAAATTTTCTATTGTGCCATCCAGAAGTGACTTGGCTCTCGGTCAATTTGGGCGTCGTCGTGTGCATTGAGTGCTCAGGTGTTCATCGAACACTGGGTGTTGGTGTGTCACGAATACAGTCTATCTCCTTGGACCGTATCCCACCCTCCTTGCTCCTCCTGTCAGTCTCTCTTGGAAACTCTGCGATCAATGATATTCTTGAGGAAAATCTTCGGCCGGGCTGTAAACCCCGCCCCACTGCAACAATGTACGTTCTTCGATATTAAGTTTAGCGTGGAATAGTTTCCTTCTAATTGTTCATTTGGTGAGGGTTGGCTTTGATTTCATACTCCTTTAATTTCGCAGGGAAGAAAGAACTGATTTTATTCGTGCGAAATACATGGAGAAGAAATATGTGGGAGGTCCTGCTGACCAGGAGTTGCTGATGAGGAGGGTGGAACTCGCCATAGAGTCCGACGATTTATTGCTCCTAGTCAGAAGTTGGGCTCAAGGTGCCAAGTTAGGCCAGCCGTTACCATCGAAAGTGAGTGATTGTATTCATTATTTTTCACTACTCAATTATGCTAGAAAATTCAGTGCAATGTGTAATAAATATTTTATAAAGGAATTGGGAGACACGCCACTGCACATGGCGATCGTACGGGGATATCTTCCGGTAGTAGACTTCCTCATTCAAAACTCAGGTGCGTCGGATAAGAAAAATGGAAATGGGAGCACTCCTTTGCACTACTGTGCTTACTATGGGAGGTCAGAACCAGCCAAGTTACTTCTTCGAGCCGCAGTAGACCTTCAAAGTGTGGACAGTGAAAATCGGACAGCATTAGAAGTAGCAAAACTGAGGGAAAACAAAGCTGTTGAAGAGTTGGTAAGTCAGTGTAAATTGTGCTGTGTTAGTGTGTGATCAAATCCAATGCATTACGAAGATGCTCATCTTTTTCTCAGTTACTCCACGCAATGGAAGGAAAGAAAACTCTTTTTGAGAATGTGGACTTTGATTGGAATCTGGGGGCGGAAGACTCTACTGACTTTTCTGATGATGAGCCCACCGTGCTGGATGACCCCACTACTACTCCAGAAAAACGGAGGCGACCGAACTCCTTTCTTGTAGAAAGTCCCTATAAATCAACGAGTACGTAATTACTTTGCATATGCACAGTGAGTTTCTGGTCCTGTTTTTTTTACACTGTTGTGTGAACTGCAGATGATCTACGAAGTGGTGGCTCGACCACACCGGGAGCACTGTCAACTTCTGGCTCAATATCGGGAAAGAATTCAAGACTAAAACGTGCGGCACCGCCACCCCCTTCACCGTCTAATCATACAAGAAGTCCATCGGACTCTCTGATTGGGAAATTAGGCCTAGGCAGATTAGTAATACCACCTGGTGAGCCGCCAACCCTGCGAAAAACGAGTATACCAACGACACCACCGGTGACAATTCCTCATCCATCGATAATAGCGTACCCAACGAATGCGGCCCCGGGATTCAACGTCCTTGGCAACATGATAAGCAATAGTTCAACGACAAACTCTTCACCTGCGTCATTGCCAAGTCCCGTAGTAACAAATCCACCGATCGTGTCCAATGGAAACAAAGGATATGCTGTTCCTATAGATGTGGATAGTTATAAGGTAATTAGCTTTATCAATAATGAAGACTCTCATCAGTCACAGTCCTTAAACCTGTTTATGGAGACTGACTAACTAATTAATTCAACTTCTTTTCAGAAGTGCCGTGCTCTCTATGACTGCGAAGCGGACAATCCAGATGAGATCTCGTTCAGACAAGGCGAACTCATTATGATTCTCAATGAGCGTACAGAAGACGACAATTGGATGGAAGGCAAGTATTGAAATAGTTGTGACATTTTCCACAAAGGTTTTCAACATTCTAAGTCATAGAGGATTTGACATTTTAGGTCTGATCCTTGATGAGCATGGAAGTCGACGGGGAATGTTTCCAGTGTCCTTTGTGGAATTTTTGGATTAGTACTACAGATTCAGCTGCCAAAATAATAAAATGAAATTCTCTTGACCAATGAGCCGCAGACAGCCACCTCGTTCGGGTTTACAAAAAAACAAGCTTTTGTGGGTCTGCGTTTTATATAGGAAAAGGATGATGCAAGCTCCCTTACAAACTTTGCTTGCTTTATCTTGCCTGCCATAATAACATGGGAGCAAAAGAGACGACATTAACTTACAAACTTGATGATGACTGTAGCAAGTAACAAATCTAGATTAGATTACACAAGATTTGTGTAGTACTTACTGCAGTATAGTCTGGTTAGCGTAGTGGAATTTCCGCTGGAATTGATTCCCAAAGATTAAATATACAGTAAACTCAATAATATGTACTTAGGTTACAGCCTGTAAATTATTACAACGGCGTTTTCCCCCTTACTGCAGTATACGCCCTGCTGAAGAGTTTATGATACAAGTAATTTTAGCTTTAGCACAACACCTCTCACCAAAACTGATTGCATTTCTTAAGGAATACTCAACTGCTTTATGTTTTGCGGCCCAGTTATTAAATTGCTCATGTCAAACTATACTTCTAAACTGCTTAATTATAAAGTGGACTTTGGAGTGTGATCTGCCAGTAGGAGAAAAAATCAACGGTAGAATTTGGACTTTTTATTATTACGAGCAAGGTCTAATGAAAAGTGTTATTTTTTCGTCATTGAATTCATCCCGGGACGACGGGATTGTGAAGCCAAAAATGTTACCTTAATCACCCAGCCCGAGCGGCTGTTATTCCCCCAGTGAGCCAACTGATGATGTATTACACAGTGGAACGGACTTATTTGTGATGATAAAGATGATTCAAGTGTTATAGTGTTTGAGTTTCCTTCCTGTGTACGTGTGTCAGCAAGAAAGTCGAGTACAAATGTGGTGGACATGATTTTTTTTTATTTGTGAACATCTACGCCGGGTACGAATATGACAAGAGAATTCCAAATGTAGGGAATTGTAATTAATTATAAGTAGTTGCAAAAAAAACTGGGCTGTAGCTTAAGGCCTTATGCATCATCAGTAGTTGCCGAGTACAAAGATTTTAAATGAATAAGATACTACAAGAGGTCATAACTCCGAGATGACATAGTCATTATTTTTTGTCTGCTTATTATTATTATTGTTCTCTTGTCCTGCATGGATGTGACAGAATAGCATTGAATTATTTATACCTCAGCCATTGTTCGGCCTTACCCCACAGCAATTTTTTCCCGGTATCCATGTTACCTCATTAAGTTACACAACAAAGTGCTTTTGTATGGCATACAATGTGAACATGATAATATTTTTTAATGTGTGTTTTGCGTCACAGAAGATCACTATAGATATGAGATTTATGTATACAAAATGATGTCATTTCCATGGGGAAAAGTGAAGTGCAGTGTATCTGTCTGCTTTTGGAATCTTAAAATGGTTACCTGTTAAGTGTCTTTCGTTTCGAGTTTACAAGTTTAGTTGTTTTTAGTATAGCTCATGGCCCATCCCGATCCCCTCTTCTCTGTCTGGGTGGGAGATAATATATCTACAAATAATTCTTTGGAACTGACTGCCTACACGCCAATCAATATTGAGATTTAAACAAAAATATGAAACTGTAGCAGTACATGAGCATTATCATGTCATGTACTTCATCTGTAACAGACTCACATGAGAGATTCTTCTGTTGGTCTTATGAATTTGTGTATGAAATGGCTGAACTTATATGAACGTCATTTAAAAATCTTGAAAGATAAACCATATTTAAAATCCTGCCGGAAAGATCGTCCCGAAGGATTCCTTACATAATTTCTTCTTGTTTTTTTAATGAAACAAATTATATAGTATTCCGGCAATGAATTGAATGCCACAGATTTATGTGATGTTAACTTATTGTAATGTTAGCATGTATAGATAGTAATTATAATAATAGCTTCGTATTTCAAATAATGTAAAAAGAAATCAATCGCAATCTGTTTGATTTCAAGTAAATAAGTGAGTGAGAGGATATGAGGGCGAATCATGCGTCTTCCCATAGAATTATTATTCAATGGATTTGTCTATATTACCGCATCGCATGATTGATCCTAATATATAGTGATGATGTAAAATTGCTTGATTACAAAAAAAGCTTGAGAATAAAGTGAATTATAATTAATTTATTCCATAAGGATTTCCCCTGTGTGTGCTCTTGCGGTCATGGGCGTTCTAGTAATCATGGAGAAGCATATGTTACAGAGGTCATGGACCCATCTCATTGCATCTTATACATTAAAGTAATTTCCTGTTCCATCATCCTAATGACGCTTATCTCAATACAGTATTCTTCTTATCAAAACGTCAGTCCCGTATATACTTAATACTACTCAAACCTCAGCATGTCCTCAGTGGCTGACCATATACGAAAGGCCTTGAGCCTTTTCCTACAAGATTTTAAGGTAAAATGTATACAGAAAGAAAGCTTGCGAGAGTGGGAACATGTCCAACTGTATGGGATACAGCATGTTACTTGGAAAGGCAACTCCTTTTTTTCACACGGTTACATACGTGACGACGACAATTCTGAACAGGACTGCAATAGAAAAAGAAACCTTAAAAAGGATTTGATAAAATGCTTGGGATGCTTCATTGACCCAAACGCCATGACCACTTCAAGGAGAAGTAATCTCGATCAGATACTACAATTCGATTGCACTCAAAACGCCTCAACAATGTTTCTCTTTTATTACACCACGACCACGACGACATATAGTATATGAATGAAGCTAGAACTTTTCCTTGGTTCAATAGTCTTCTACTATATTAGATTTCTCAACCTTTTACTTGACTGCAATGCAGGCACGTTTTGGACGGGGGTATGACGGCAGACTCCGCAGGTCAGATGACATCGGGCTACGTGCGCTGCTACATTTACAGAAAATCAAGTCATAGTAACGTAATGAGGCGACAGCATTTCCTTTTGTTCAGAGGTGACTTGAGTATTTTGTATGAAATGAACAAGTCAGATTTGAGATACTAAGCATTCTTGGTGGTTGATTTGCATGCATGAACAATTTGATTTTTGCTATTTTTTTGTATACTTCGAAGTCGCAGCATATGAGACGCCCTCTGCGCACAATTCAATTCTGTTAGCTCTTCCTCATCCGACTTGATTGTAAAGACGCAAGAGAAATGCTTATCTGTGAAAAATTCATCATTTAATCAAGTAATGTGATCCAGACACACCCCCATGGAGCTTGTGACGATAAACCAAGATTTTGTCTCGGAAAACTATGCAGAGGTTTGGCTCGGTTTGAGTAGTTTGATTGGTCCAGATCAATTACATTACCAAGGTCGCGGGGAAAGAATGTGTATATATAGACACGCCTGATAATCAGGCCATATTTTCACTCAGATTTACAAGGGCAAAGTACGTAAAGTTAGTAGTTGACGTAGACAAGGTACGTACTGTTGTTGATTGCATCAACAATCTTAAAATGGATACCTGCTGACGTCAGAACCCTGAGCTATAGTTTAACTCAATTAACTGTGTAACGGACGATTAGATAGATTGTAAGAATTGCCACTACAAAGCGTGGACACATGCACGTCCACGCTCCGAGTCGTGTATCATCCCAATAACTTGTTTGCATTGACTGAGTGTTCACGAGATATAGAAAGTCACCTTAAGATAAACCTGGATCTAAGAATGCATTATGTGGTCATGCTGGTCACATGAGTTGTGAATCTGGATGCTTTCAATCCTTATTGCGATCAACATTGCATTATTGTACACGCTGTAGCATTTTGGATTGAAATTGTAATGATAATTGAGGATAAACACCCAAGTTTTAGAATTTAGGTCCAATAAATGGGTGGGGGAAGAGACGACAAAGATGAAGGAATATATGGGCGTTGTTGATAAGATGACCAGAAGACAAACTACGTCACATGTAGGCAGGCAGTGAGCACGTGAAAGCTCTTTTTTCTCACATCAATTTCTCCATTAAATCTCCATCAGCTTGTGTGCCAAAGCTATATACTATGTACCCCGTATGTCTTCGCCCCACACCCTTGTGTTACACAGACTTTAGTACTAAATTTGGTGGATTTAATCAGTGTACTATTGAACTCCATGTCACTGTTCAGGCAGCTACTGTAATCTTCACATGTTCCTCTTTCCTTCCAAGTCTGTCAGACAACGAGGATGTGTAATATTTTACTAATACTTTGAAAAACGTCTCTTTTTACTTCGTTGGTCATTTAATAACTGCTACA
>JAQIWI010002725.1:0-11659 GCA_034698825.1 Deuterosminthurus bicinctus | reverse complement strand
CGGCTGATGATTCCCATCCCGTAGATTCCACCGTTTTCATTGTCTCGTGGCCTCTGAAGGTGAAAGGCATCGCCACATACACCACATTCCCCTCCATTCACATTGTACTGAACCTGCCGTAAAGATGCCGTTCTTACATTAGAAGTGAAAGTTGAGTTAAACTTGTGTTTACCTAATAGTAATTTACCTCAAAACCCCCACAGAATAGCTCATTATCATTATAATTTGTCTTGACACCCATCTGTTGAAATTCAGGAATTCTCCACATAGAAGATCGGCTTGGTGGATCCATTAAGCGGCCATGCCCATTGACTTTGCACAAGAGTGCGGAAGCAGACACAAGAGTGAATAAAATGATACCAAATAATGTCATGATTTACTACTGACTGGGTCTGGGGACTTAATGACTCCTGTACTAACTGGAACTGGAAGTTGAAGCGTTGAAAATATTTTACAGACTGATTTGAGAGTTAGCTTTATTGCCAAAATTCCTCAGCGTGTATACTCTGATCGACGAATGAAGTCCGTGTTTGTCTTATCAATCAGTTGTATGACTGATAGAACTATTAGCTTTGTCTGTCTGCTCTGTAGCAATCAGACTACCGCGTGTACGCACGCAGTTTAGTTTCCGCATAATTGCATCCCGAAAAATTTAACACAAGTCCACGCTTTTGTGAAATCCACCTGTCTAGACATTAAATCAGCTTTTTTAATGATAATACTACCCTTGAAACCAAGTTCACGCGGGCCAGCACTGGCACGCATCTGAGCTGACCTAGCGATTCGGCTGAGCAACCGTTCTGTCTGCCGGCTCACATCTGGCCCCGCTTCGGCGAGCCTCGGACATTACAGACCTGCCCCAAATGTGACCCAGAGCTGTTTTAATATGCTCATAACTCATCCAGAAAGCTCGCCAATTAGACGCCGCTGGAAATAAAATGTGCAATTTCTGAAATTTTAGCTGCAGGACACTGTACTGAGGTTTATTGTGTAGAGTTACATTCAGTGCTGCACATTAAACATTAGAGGGTAACAGGTAAAGCTATTGTCAGAGTCAAAGTTTGGTAATAGCACACATTTTTTCATTAACATAGTAATTGGTAAAGTACAACTATCCCCTAACATGGAACAGTGGTAGATTACACAAGGATGAACTATCAACTGGATACAATTCTACATTTCTTTGATCACGAAACATTTTACATTGCACAGTCATGTAACTATCCTTCCAGAGGATGACCATTCATTTTCGGCATAGCTTTCCATGATGAACTGAATGCGGTCTCCCGGCTACAATACACACGAGTGCGAGTGCCAGATGCAACTCATACTAAACTATGCAATTCCAGACTTTCTACCTTTAATTGTTTTTCATTGTGTTCACAATTTACATATTATTAGTATTTTGCAAGGGGTCGTATCTATTGTAATAAAACTTAACGGTATGTCACAAGCATATTCACAATGTTGACCAGGACAAAATTCATAAAAATCAGCGTAGACTCCCTTTCCATTTGGTGAAACTGTCCAATTTTGATTCCTGTACGTGGGATGGCCTGAAACTGCCGCGTTAGTATGCCCCGCCGCCTGTTCCCACGGATATGAAGCAGAGCAAGTCGAGCGACTCGTTCAAAGTTCTCAGGGATCTTGAATGCTTTCTCGTACATGACTGTGTAGGCGAACGCGGCATCGAAGGCGATGACGTAGAACATGATACCAAATATTGGATATTCCTGAAAATGTGCAATGGCCGCGTAGCCGCCTAGTACACTGCATGAGATGCTGAACAGTTTCCACGTGAATATTATGTACAAGTTCACATTGTTCAGCAAGGCAAGAAAGAGCTGAAAGGACCGAAGTTGTCCATAGGCTTCTCGCAAGTTTTGCCTACCACTGCAAGCAATTCACATATTGACATTAAACAGTGCTAAAAAAAGATCAATTTTAGTTACAAAACCTCTTACTTCTCAATCTTTTGCATCAAGAGCTCCAGTTTTTTGGTCACAAGGTCAAACGAAATGACCTGGACCTGCAACACTGAGTCTACCGTGGCAATGATAATGAGCATAAACCTAATTTCTTCCACCAGACACAACCCAAATGATGCCCAAGTCTGAACGTGACAAGGCAGAGCGGCGTAGAGAAGAAGCTTCATTGATGGATCGTAGACAAATGAGGCGATGATGGCTACTAATGCTACTATTCCCATGTAGTGAAAGCCGACTGCAATCAGGTCTTGCAATGAATATTCCCAAATTCTTATTCTCCAATCCGTATCCAGTTCGTCCATTGGGTGATTTGGACCTGCATCGGAAATTATTTTAATTAACCTGAATGTGTCTTGGAACCCTTCATGTCCAAACTAAATAACCTCCAATGTTTCCGTGTAGCGTCATATTCATATATGAGAAAAGCGAAGCTGGATTTGTCACGTATGCTGATTGTACCCAAAAGGCAGCCAATGCAGACGATATTACCAAAACGGAATGAATTACAAGCTGATGCAGAGGAATATCTGGGACGAAAAAGTACGCGTACGCCAGGCGAAAACTCTTGTACAGTGCATGAAGGACGAAGAAGCTGTAGGAAAGGAGCGAAATGAGCTGCTTTCTCCTGGACGGCACATTTAGCCTCCTACTGACCAAGTCAACCTGAGTTGGAAGCAGTGCTACAATGCTCCAAATTCTGAAGATCTTGAAAATTCTTAATCGCTCTACTCGGTTCAGCATAATGATGCGCTCAGCTACGATTGTAGGTTTGAAATGGTGATAATAGAAATGCGGCAGCTAGTTTTGTTGTCGTTCAAGCAAAATAGTTAACGGAGAAGTGGAATAGTATTTCCGTGTTTGGGCGGAAGAGGAAAACAAGCGTTCAAATGTCGTAATTTGACAACTGTACGCATGATAAGATAGGTCAATAGGCACGGGGACGTGTAAGTGGTGTTGATTGCAGTCAGTTACCCGCTTGTTTTAGGGCCTAGTTTTCCCATTGACAAAGCAGTGAAATTGCTAGGAAATTTTCGGATAATTACGAGTACGATCAGATTTCCTGGCATGCAGACATGGGGCTCGTGAGAGTTGCCCGTGGGTTATCGACCTGGCCATGGAAATTTGAAAAATTGGCTGAGCATTGTTTGGCGCCTGCCATACCAAACGGGCAGTCGATTGACGGTGAACGTGCACCGGACGCCCATCGTAAATTAAAGCAACTGTTAACTTTAGGTTTCCATTGTGATTTGGCATTATTTGAATGCGTACTGAAAATCGAATTTTTAAGGTCCACTAAAGCGGAGGTGCAATGGCCTTATTTGCAATGAATAGCCATAAAAAAGAGCAAATACATTCTAACTTTGATCAACCGGGTGCCCACGGACCGTCAAGGGCGGGCTGAGCAAAGGAAGGGGCAGCGAGCTCCTGTGAATACGAAAAAAAATTGCAGGTAGGGCAAATATAATTTAACCTCTGAGCTCACGGGCGTCATGTCTGCGGCATGTTAGGCAGTACAATTGACTGCAAAGAATTTGTTTTTCTATTATGTACTTCCTGAATCAGTGGCTCCGTCGAGGTGGCTGGAACTTCAATAGTAAAAATGGTGGCTGGATTCTCAGTAGTTACGACCGCCAGCACTTCATTATTCTCTAAAATGTCAATTAATATATACATTTTGTCACACAGCACTTTTCATTCGTGTTAACCTCATGCAATAAGTACCTCCATTGTCCAATGATATGGCGGGTAACTCGTCATCTACAGTACTAGCAGGTGTATAACCCTTGCTGACGTTCTTGCGGCGTAGTTTCCTATTTTCAGGATTTAATAAGGCTTCTGAATCAGTCACTTCTATGTCACTCGTGACAGTAAGTTGCTTGGCAGCCTTTCTTGCTTGGCGACAGTCATCTAATTAAAAATGAAATTGTTTTTTTAAGCACATGAGATTTTTTTATCGTAACCTGAAAATAGTTATATACTTACCTGCGTGGTGAAGGATCCTGCATTTCAGGACTTTCCATTCAATATTTGGATGTTCAGTAGGACTGCTGCACTTTTTAATTAAAGTTGCAACTTTAGGCGAGCACGGCCATTTCACTTTATCTTCTCCAAGAAGCCAGCAAGCTGGAACAGCCTCGATTAACATTTCTTTAACAAGGAGCTTAATGCTCATGCGTGGTCACTGAAATGGAGGGGAGCCTTCTGCGCATGACTGCCAGAACGAATATGAGCCACATCTGGGGCATAGCGGGAGTGAAATCTTTTATCGCATGCCGCATGCTGATCTGGGTGAGATCTGGAATATCTGTATATGGGATACACTCAGCAATTGTGCTCTGGGCCGAATACTAATGCCTGCCAGACCCAGAGCCGATCCAAAGGTAGCGGATGAATATAGGATCTGATACAGATGCTTTGGTTTCCAGGGTTTATGAACGATTTATTTAATGTAGTAATACAGTGGCTGAACTTGTTCCGCACTTTGCCTATAACAACGCTTGTATCGAACTTTGGCTTCTGTAACTTCTGTTTATACGTAGAGCTACTTTTAAACTGTAAGCTTTTGAATGGTATACTTCATATGATCATGGTAGTTATGCATTATGAAACTTCTATTGGACGATTATTTCAGCTGGTGCCCCTTGACCTGACATTTTTAGTTTAAAGTGCCACGTCCACGGCGAAAGTAACCATACTCCCCAAATCCTACCCCTACGGCCACAATCCATCCGACAATAACTACATAAAAGGCACCGATCAGGTCGCCAAGACAAGGCACGTTCTCAACTGCACGAAGATTGCGATCCACTTCCGTATCCTCCTTCTTTAACTTCCGAAATAGCCGCCGTTGATAATGAATGTCATGACGAACGTAGCGCTCGAATATCCTCCCTTCACTTAAGGGCCGTATAACCTTACTTAAGCTTTCAGTGAGCAACGTTTGTTTTCTTGTTGCAATGGCTGACTCCAATGGCATTGTACGCTCTCGGGCAATTCTTAATCTTGTGCGTCCAAATTGATCCGATAGTTCTGTATCTTTATCATACAAAGCTTGCTGAAGGTACGCAATGCAAGCACGGTCTCGTAGTAAAGAATAGCGCAAGCAATTGTGGAGATTGCGCTCGGTTGACATGCGAGCATAAATTGTCTTCTGCGCTTCATCAATTCCCCTTTGAAAGTAGCGGTAAGTGTAGCCTCCAGCGGACCATATTTTGATGTCGTAACGTGATCTCGCGAGGTCTGCAAATGTATCGGGAACCCATTCCATTGTGGGGAAGGCCATCAGAGTGAATAGCTTGGAAGAGTAAGCTGTGGATAACACAATCACAGCCACGAACCATATCGCAGAAAGCAAGCGAGAATTAGGGGGCACGTTGATTGACTGCTGTAAAAATGATACAAGGAACATTTCGTACGTAAGTAAAATATGCTTGAAATTGGAGCTCAAACTATCGTTTTTTAAATTGGGACTTAGTTTCCGCGCAAATAAATATCCAGCACTTAGTGCTAAAGTAGAAACAAGTGTTACAAGGTACACATTCAAAGTCACAGGTTCCACTATCGCCCTCCATGAAAAGCTTTTGTGGGGCTTGCGTGACGTAAATGTCATCTGCCAATATTCCATTGGGAAAGTGAAATGTAGCGCTATAAAGCGAGCTTTTGTTGCAACTAAATGAAGTGCGAAATCCGCGCGGCCGTACTGAACGTCGCCTGTAGCTCCATCGGCTGTTCCATTTTTGAAGGCGCTCCCACTGCTGCCAGAATTGCTGGATGGACGGCTAATCGCTGTAAAGTTCAGCTTGCGCTGTAAATCTTGTAAAAGTGAGCGAAATGCGCCGGAAGCAAGGATAAATTTTCCAGTTCGGTTGTCCTTAGTCATTTTGATTCTAAAATCCAGTGGGTATGGATGAACCACCACAAGTTCGGTTCTCTTATAGTCGACGCCATTTTCTCGGAATATTCCATCCGCTGTGAATTCACTCTTTGGTCTGCAAAATTTGCAAACTCGTGACAAAGTCACGCCGTCATCTTGCCACAGAACTATGCCGAATTTAACTGTGTTCACTTCCTTATCTGAGGCAACGAAATGACGAACTTCATGTGGTTCTGGCGTGGGGTTAATCAAATGAATTGCAAAAGGGTCGGAAGTTGTATCGGGGAATGTTGGAAGGTCCCAACGAACACTCCAAACCCGACATTTGCTAATCGCAGGTGCAATTTGGTCAAGTTTTTCCACTGTCATCCAAGCCAGAAAGCAATTGACACCTTTTTTTCGTGAGGCAAGCAGTCTTTCTTGTTGTGGAAAGTCGAATTCCGGGTCAACTTGAATCACCTCAGTGTAAGTTTCAAACGTGTAGTATAAATATCTGAAGATGTCGTAATCTTTGGGACGGTAAAAGAAACTGGTGCACGGTCTTTCGGATAGTTTGGTGAAAATTTGGAATATTTTCGGGTCATGCGAGTCATATTTTAGTGGGACGATTTGTGACGTATCACTTTGGTATATTTTTAAGAAAATCGTAGCGAACTGAAGGTACTTAAAGACTACGGCGCCGCTGAAATTCATTTCTATTAGTTCTGGTATAAATTCTCGAATGCGATGGGACTTCTAATGTTGGAGGTCTCCAGTTCTGAAGAATTATTGCTTGCAGTTCTTATTTGTCTTCCATCACCTCAGGTTTCCACTTTCAGTGAGGGACGGGTTTGTCTGAGTTGGGCCCGCCATGTTTCTCATGCAAAATAATCGTCCTTTTAGCCAAAAAGCAGATTGATTGGAAACATCACTTTTGAAAAGCCGTAAAGTGTAATTGAGCCATTAAATTTATCGCTGAACAACAAGGACAATCATTCACATTTAATATTAATAACAGCAGGTGGCTACGGTTTCATGTAAAATCGGCTTGAACCAGTTACGAACTGGGTGGCTAGTGGCTATACTGAGTGGACCCGAATGTAATTTTCAAAAATTGTGTTCACACTTCTATAGTCCGCCAACGTCAACCTTTACACCATTGTCATGTATTACTGGAGGTTCTTTGCGGCTTGATAATTGGTTTTTCCGGTCGGTTATTTATCAAACTTTATGTGAAAGGAGTGTTGGCAACCACAATGTGAAACTTTTGGGGCAATCTCGTTCTTCATTCATTATCATAAACACGACAAATGCTAAGACATTTTGAACAATATTTCAACTTAAATTAGTACGGAGAACTCTTTATTTCTCGCCAAGGCCTAAAAAAACTTCTTATTAATCTCCCTTGACTTTTTGAACCTAATCTCCGAGAGAGATTGAAAGGTAGGGATACAAAATTTACTTCTTAATTTTGTAACCGGGCGACTAGCTTTGCAAGTGTCCTGTGATGCATTTAAAACATCTGGCAACAAAACCAACAAAGACTCCGTACTTGGCTACATTTTTAACTTCCCGAAGTCCTGACACCCGAATAATGTTACAATTAAGTTAATTACGTACTTTGAATTGAAGGCTGCGTATTTCTATCAGATCACAAAAATAGGAACAAATTTTCAGATTTTGGTTATTTCTTGAGCAAAATGCAGAATAAAATCCGAAACGATTTTGAACTTCCATTACTAGCATCTTTAAGCATCATTTGGAAGCTCACCATGCATTGTATCTGACCTTTTCTCGGATAAATTTGCTCAAGCTGCTGGTCCATGAGTGTCGGGAATCGGAAATGCGCCACACAATTAAAACAGGACAGCCCATTTATTTCTATCAGTTCGACCGGGAGCCAGTAAGCCGAGTCAGGTTGACATGTCATCGTTGAATTTAGCTAAAATATTGACACCAACAATTTCAAAAAAGAACTGTTCCAAGTTTTGGTTAAGCTTGACGCCACTTTCAAAATTTGTCATCACTACATTGACATATGCTGCAACTACTACTGCTTCCCTTCCTACTTGTGCATATTTAAGCATTGTTCAAGGTTACAAAACAAACAAAAGTACTGTAATAAAACGCTTTGTTTTAACTGCAAACACTCTAGGTCCTCGCACCCCAGCGCTGATACAATCACTTTGATCGTTATCGTTACTTGTTTTGGTGGAAACAATATCAAAAAAAAATAAGGGCACCTTTTCAAGTTGTTGTTATTTTTCGTGCGAAGTACAGAGTTAAATCCGGATCGAGTGCCGAAAATACATCCAGGGAAAATGTATCTCAAGGCTGTAAATAAGAGTACTGCTGTCTACATAAAGGCTTGCAAAGTGTCCGACCGTGCCGCGCCGGGGGTCAGTTTTCAGGCACACATTGGCAACATGAGCAATTTCCCCATTACCTAGGCCATATAAAGTACGCAAGAACTCATTGTCTTCTCAAGTGCGCAGCTTACAAATGGCACATGTGGACCATTTTGTGCGCCAAGCTGGAGCTTACATGAGTTGTTAGATAAATAAATAAATAGATTGATACTTAAGTTGCATCATGAAGGGTTTGACCTCGAATACGTACTGTTGACGTGTCAGTTCCGGGTTAGGTTTGAGGTTAGGTTAGGTTCGGTTAGGTTCTTTGCTTGTTTTTTCGTAGGCAAAAAATTGGCCAACTAAAATGATGATTTCAGAAGGTATCGCCGAGTCAAATGTGTCTCCTGGAGCAGTTGGCTCATAATAATAAAAAGTATTGAGAGCTTTATTTTTTTAAATTTAAAATGCAGAAAAATCGTAAACTATTTGTAATGTGTAAAGACGTGTACATTACTCTGTACATCAATAAAAATATCTGTATCGGTATTTGGCTTCTTTCGAGTACCAAAGCGACCTCTATGAACATCGTTATCCGCCCCTGGACCTGACATTTCTACATTCAAAGTGCCACGTCGACGACGGAAGTAAGCATACTCTCCAAGTCCCACCACTACGGCCACAATCCACCCAACAATAAACAATAACAACATAAAAGGCACCGATCTGGTCGCCAAGAAACGGCACGTCCTCAACTCCGCGAAGTTTGCGATCCACGTCCGTATCCTCCTTCTTTGACTTCCGAAACAGCCGCCGTTGATAATAAATGTCATCATGAACGTAGCGCTCGAATAGCCTCCCTTCACTTAAACACCTTATAACCCAACTTAAGCTCTCAGTGAGCAATGCCTGCTTTCTTGTTGCAATGGCCGACACCAATGGCATTGTGCGCTCCTTGGCAATTCTTAACCTTGTGCGCCCAAATCGATCCGATAGTTCTGTATCTTTATCATACAAAGCTTGCTGAAGGTAAGCTATACAAGCGCAGTCTTCTAGCAGAGAATACTGTAAGCAGCTGGAAGTACTCCGTGTAATTGACGCGCGATTATAAATAATCTTCTGCGCTTCAGACTCTCCTTTTTGAAAGTAGCGCAAGGTGTAACCTCCGGCAGACCATAATTTGATGCCGTAACTTGAGCTCGCGAGTTCTGAAAATGTCTCCGGAACCCATTCCATTCTAGGGAAGGCCATGAGAGTAAATAGAGTGGACAAGTAGGCAGTGGACAGCACAATCACCGCCACGAACCATATCGTAGAAAGCAAGCGAGAATTAGGGGGCACGTTGATTGACTGCTGTAGAAACGATGCCAGGAACATTTCGTAAGTAAGTAAAAGATGTTTGAAATAGGAGCTCAAACTGTAGTTTTCCCTTTTGGGACTTAATTGCCGCGCAAAGAAATATCCAGCACTCAGCGCTAAAGTACAAACAAGTGTTCCCAGGTAAACATTCAAAGTCACAGGTTCAATTATCGCCCTCCAGGAAAAACTCTTGTCGGGATTCCGTGCTGTAAATGTCATCTGCCAATATTCCATTGGAAAAGTGAAATGTAGCGCTAAAAACCGATTTTTGGTTGCAACTAGATGAAGTGCGAAATCCGCGCGGCCGTGATAAACGTCGCCTGTAGCTCCAGTTGCTGTTCCATTTTCATAGGCGCTCCCACTGGCACCAGAATTGCTGGATGGAAGGCTAACCGCGGTGAAGTTCAGCTCGCGCTGTAGATCTTCTAAAACTGGGCGAAATGCGCCGGAAACAACAGTAAATTTTCCAGTTTGGGTGTCCTTAGTCATTTTGATTCTAAAACCCAGCGGGTATGGATGAACCACCACAAGCTCGGTCCCCTTATATTCGACGCCATTTTCCTGGAATATTCCATCCGCTGTGAATTTACTCTTTGGGCTGCAAAATTTGCAAATTCGTGTCAAAGTCGCGCCGTTGTCTTGCCACAGAACTATGCCTAGTTTTACTGTGTTCACTTCCTTATCTGAGGCAATAAAGTGACGCACTAGACTTGGTTCTGGCGTGGGATTAATCAAATGAATTGCAAAAGGGTCGGAAGTTGTATCGGGAAACGTTGGAAGATCCCAACGAACACTCCAAACTCGACATTTGCTAATCGCAGGGGCAATTTGGTCAAGTTTGTCCACAGTCATCCAGGCCAGAAAGCAATTGACACCTTTTTTCCGTGAGGCAAGCAATCTGTCTTGATGTGGAAAGTCGAACTCGGGGTCAACTTGAATCACTTCAGTGTAAGTTTCAAACGTGTAGTGTAAATATCTGAAGATGTCGTAGTCTTTAGGACGGTAAAAGAAACTGGTGCATGGTCTTTCGGATAATTTGGTGAAAATTTGGAAAATGTCGGGGTCATGTGAGTCTTGTTTTAATGGGCAGATTTGTGCCGTGTCATTTTGGTAGATTTTTAAGAAAATCACAGCGAGCTGAAGATACATGGAGACTACTGAGCGTTTTAAATTCATTTCTATAAGTTCTGGTCCTGGTATGAAACTCTGAAATGCGAATGGGCTGCTATTTTGGAGGTCTTCACTTTTGAAGAATTATTAATGGCTGGCAAGTCCTGTTTTTTGTCCATCACTTCAGGTTCCCATGTCTATTGAGGCACGGCTGATATCAGTCGGGCTCGGTGTGTTTTTCATTCAAAGTGATTGTCCTTTTAGCAAAATAGCAGCTGGATTGGAAATAACACTTTAGAAAAGCCTCTCTCAAAGTAAATTGTAATTGAGCCAACAAATTTATGGTTAGAAAACAAGGACAATCGTTCACATTTATTTTTAATAGCACTAGACACCAGGTGCCTATATGGTTTCACTATATAAAATCGGCTTGAACCAGTTACCAACTGGGTGGCTATTGTGAGGACCTGAACATATAGTTTTCATAAGTTGTTTACGCACTTCCATTATGTTGCCTACCTCAACCTTAACACTATGGTCATGTTCTGGAGGTGTGTTGCAGCTTGATAATTTGTTTGTCTGGTCGGTTATATTTATCAAACTTTATGATAGAAGGGTTGTGGCAGCCCCATTATAAAACTCTTGGAGCTAGTATTTAAGGTGGGCGTTTGGTTCATTCATTTTCATGAACTATAACAAGTCTAACGTAGATGGTTCAAGGTAGAAATGCCACAATAAAAGTCTCACATTCACAATTAAAAGTTTCCCTTGTATTACTTGACAATGGACTTGGATATTCATGGCATAATGTGCACAATCCATGAGTTACACAACAGCTACGGGAAATGATAATGTCGGCCTTATCAGCCGCTTGACCAGGAAGCTTTATGTTTGACTGTGGAATAGTCTACTGATTACGATTTAAAACCTTGATGATAAATTATAACTACATGACTGAGCCATCATGCTAGCATTAATTAGAGTGCGCCAAAGTAATTACA